>CM059325.1:8003010-8046319 GCA_030340685.1 Protosalanx chinensis
CGCTGCCTCCGGACACATGATGCTGGTCATGCTCCTGAAGACAGGCCCGGCCCTCAAACAGCTGGGATCCTTCACACAGTTCTGGAGCTGTTGTTCATGTTGCGTGCGTTGTGATCGGCGGTCCTTACAGCGGGTCAGTCTGACTCGTGCTGATGTTTAAATGGTCGGCTGCTGAGTGAGCAAGAGGCATAGAGTCATGAACCCCTCAACCTCCACACACACACACACACCTGCACGCGCACGCACTCACGTGCAAACAGTCACGTGCACAGACACGCACAAGCCCATTGCCTCCACCCCGCCACACACAAACAGGCACACATCCACCATCGCCGGAAACCAATAAAATTGCAAATTTCCTCTCCGTATTTTCACAACATCCTAAATAAACAGGAGCCTATAGCACACATCATCCCCCCCCCCCCCCCCGCCTCTCTCTCTCTCCCACACACCCCAGCTTTAAATATTAATCTGTACGTGGTCCGGGTAAATGCACGGAGATATGTCGGCATTGGGAAGCGACGCCCCCCCCCCCTCCTTCCCACACCCCCTCCCCCTTTTTAGGTAAACAGTCGAAAGATTGCTATTCGCCCTTTCTCTCCTCCTCCTCCCCGCCCCGCTAACTCCTCTGCCTCCACTCTAATACACCCAGGAAGGCAGGCAGGCAGACAGGAAGACCGGAGAGCATGACTAATTCTCCTACTAATTATGAGAATCCGCTCTGTGTGTGCTCTCCCCCTCCAGCGGCGTGGACCCCAACCCTGTGGCCCACTCCAGCTAACATACCCCCCCTCTACCTCGCAGGATTAGGCCTTCCTTGAATAGTCTCGCAGGATTAGGCCTTCCTTGAATAGTCTAACACCCCTATGGACCAGCTCATTATGTGAGAACGGGGGGTGGTGGTGGTGGTGATGGAGGGGGGGAAGGGACCTGCAAAGTGGGGATGTCTCAAGGACGAAGGTGGGGGAGGAAGTGGTGGGATGGGTTGGGGTCTAGTCCATGGGAGAGTTGGGCGTAGGGGTGACCCTGATTTAAAGGGTTCCTTCACCAATTTACAAATGATCCCCACTGTAGTGAATTCCAGGGCAATAGAATCCACATTTTGGGGTGTGGAGGAGCTTGTGTGTGCAGCTCCCCATAAGGAATACGCATCTTCATCTTTCATAGAGGAACTCTTCCCTCTCCATCCTCATTCTATCATCTGTCTGCGTTTTCCAAACAATACACAAATATTTGTCCATAAAGACTGTCTCTGCTTTAATACCTGGTGCAAGACTTGCTAACTAACTTAAAACGTAATATAACTTTACTGTCTAAAAGGAAGGAAATCTACTTGTCACACTCGTAAGCTACCATAGGGGGCAATAGAGTTCACATAATTGTTGCCGATATGAACAGGTGGATTCAGCTCTCTTTCAATTGGGTCTTATGAAATAAGACGTAAACAATGATGCAGAGTAGTGATCAGGACTGTCGTTCTGCTGTACTGTAGTGATCAGGACTGTGGTTCTGTTGTACTGTAGTGATCAGGACTGTGGTTCTGTTGTAGTGATCAGGACTGTGGTTCTGCTGTAGTGATCAGGACTGTGGTTCTGTTGTAGTGATCAGGACTGTGGTTCTGCTGTAGTGATCAGGACTGTGGTTCTGCTGTAGTGATCAGGACTGTGGTTCTGTTGTACTGTAGTGATCAGGACTGTGGTTCTGCTGTACTGTAGTGATCAGGACTGGGGTTCTGCTGTACTGTAGTGATCAGGACTGTGGTTCTGCTGTACTGTAGTGATCAGGACTGTGGTCCTGCTGTACTGTAGTGATCAGGACTGGGGTTCTGCTGTAGTTATCAGGACTGTGGTTCTGCTGTAGTGATCAGGACTGTGGTTCTGCTGTAGTGATCAGGACTGTGGTTCTGCTGTACTGTAGTGATCAGGACTGTGGTTCTGCTGTACTGTAGTGATCAGGACTGTGATTCTGCTGTACTGTAGTGATCAGGACTGTGGTTCTGCTGTACTGTAGTGATCAGGACTGTGGTTCTGCTGTACTGTAGTGATCAGCACTGTGGTCCTGTTGTACTGTAGTTATCAGGACTGTGGTTCTGCTGTAGTTATCAGGACTGTGGTTCTGCTGTACTGTAGTGATCAGGACTGTGGTTCTGTTGTAGTTATCAGGACTGTGGTTCTGCTGTACTGTAGTGATCAGGACTGTGGTCCTGCTGTACTGTAGTGATCAGGACTGTGGTTCTGCTGTACTGTAGTGATCAGGACTGTGGTTCTGCTGTAGTGATCAGGACTGGGGTTCTGCTGTAGTTATCAGGACTGTGGTTCTGCTGTAGTGATCAGGACTGTGGTTCTGCTGTACTGTAGTGATCAGGACTGGGGTTCTGCTGTAGTTATCAGGACTGTGGTTCTGTTGTACCTTAGTGATCAGGACTGGAGTTCTGCTGTAGTTATCAGGACTGTGGTTCTGCTGTAGTGATCAGGACTGGGGTTCTGCTGTACTGTAGTGATCAGGACTGGGGTTCTGCTGTATTTATCAGGACTGTGGTTCTGCTCTAGTGAACAGGACTGGGGTTCTGCTGTAGTGATCAGGACTGTGGTTCTGCTGTAGTGATCAGGACTGGGGTTCTGCCTAATGTCTATTATACAGTCTCTTACACATATCTACTGCACAGTCTCTTATACGTTCTGTGTCTTTGCACTATCCTCTGTGCTGTAAGCCCAGTCAAGTTGGTCTCTCTGCGTTCCACCCTGTGTCTCTGGGTGACCCACATTCACCCACATTGACCCACATTCTGCATACACACACACACACACACACCATATTGTGTGCCATATTACAAAACAGTCAGTCATTAGCATTAGGTGTGTGTGTGTGTGAGAGAGAGAGGGACTGTGTGCCATTTAAATGTGTATCTTGTGTCACTGCGTTGTGTGTGCGCGTGGCAGCGTGTCGTGTTTCCATGCGTGTGCTCGTCGCCTACGCACACGCAAGTGAGCTGGTGTTTTTAAGAGCGCAATTAGAAATGAAGAGACCGGCAGGAGACATGGGAAGCATAAGAGCCACTTCATGGAAGCTCTCAAAGTACAGTGGGAACTCACCTCTCATGACAAGTAGCTAATGTCTCTCTCTTGTAAACGATCATTTTATATGTGTGGAGCATGCATGTCGTATGGCCAATTGTAGACTTTGCGGCTGAGTGTAGAGTAAGGCCTTGCAAAGACTGTACTGCTGTGTCGATCCTGTTCTTAAGAGGTCAAGTGGAGTTCCAAGTAGGTTGATTTGATGTATTATGCGGTTGGTTTACGAGATAGATTGTCGACTAACATTTATCTGTGAGCCAGGGAGTGAATTAATGGTCATTATGTTCGAGCATCAATTAAGACAGGGTCGTTTTTGACCTGGATACCTGACTTGTGTATTGTTTTATTGGCTACATTAGTACGACTGAAAAGTGGTTGATAAGTCATTCACACCTGGAAAAAAACGGAAACGAAAAAATTGTTTGGGATAACAGTAATTGCTTAAAATAATATGACACAGACTATGCATGCAAAGCGCTGAGCTACGCAAATAGAGAATCTATCCCAACTTTATTTAATTCAAACTCTGGTAGAAAATATTATTGGAGTTTTCATTCCTGTTAAATTATTTCCTCCCTCACCTCCTTGACTTCCGTTCAGCGTGTTGCTTTAGCCATTTTCCATCCTCCTCTCCATTTCCTTCCCTCCCTCTCCCTTCAGAAACCCTCTCTACCTCGGTCACCGCTCCTGTTCCCCTCGCTCTGTGTGTCAAACGGGCGCACCACATGACACCCCATGGGGGGCCTCGGCGCCCCCCCTCCCATCCCACCCCACCACGCCCCCCCCCCCCCCCCACCCCGAGGCCTGCTCCTCTCCTGCCTCTGATTTACTGGGATTGGCTGCCTCTGTCACAGTGTGTGATTGCGACCTCCGTTTGACCCGCCCAGGATATATATCGTCCACTGCGTTATCTACATAATACACAGAGAGAGGTTGGAAAAGCCATCAGAGAGAGAGAGAGAGAAAGGGGGGGGGGGGGGGGGGACAGAAGAGAGGGGACGATTGAGGGGGCACAAGTGAAAAGAAAGAGAAGCGGAGAGAGCAAGGATGAAAGGAAGGGAGATGTGGAGGAAGGAGGAAAGGAAAAGAGGCCCATTAGGTAGACAATAGTGTTGGCTAAGTGACTGCAGCAAAGGCTTGTTGTTTATTGGGGGCCAGAGAAAGGCCATTGCTGTGCTGTGTGTGAGTGTGTGTGTGGGTGTGTGTGGTACAGTAAATATGGTATTGGTTCTCTTTCTATACATGTCAGTCACTATGTGGGTGGAAGTAGCCTTCAGTGTGTGTGTGTGTGTGTGTGTGTGTGGAGGGGGTGTTTGCATGGGGGTGTGGGTGGGTATTGGTCAGCTTGTCTGTGTTTGTTGTTATGTAGAGCTCACTGAAATGCTGCAACATGTTTGAGTCCTATGAAAACAGACTTTCAGCAAACATAAAAAAAAAATATATATATATATATGGTCAAATGATGATGATAATTCATCATAATAAAGTATGTACATCTAACATTTCAACAGGCAAAAAATCTGGCAAGTGTGCCTCAGTCTGCCTCTAATGGGATCTGTGTTATTAGAGTGTTAACGCACCTGCTCAGGTGTGATTGTGAACGCAGCCCCTGTTCCACTGATCACTTACCGTTTCACGATGACGCAGAATCACTCGATTTCCCTCCCTACCCCCCCCCCCCCCCTTAACATAACCGCGATGACAGCGTACAGCCAGGCCGGCAAATAAAGAGCATAGAGGGGAGCGGTAAACAGATGAACACCACACGCCATCCCTCGTTTTTAAGAAGTGGCCCATTATGACACATTCTCCCTCTCACCCTCTTTTTTTTTTTACGATAGTGAACGATCAATTATCCAGATGGCGAGATGGAGAGGAGAAACACTGGTGTTTAGGCACACACACACACTTCTGCACACATTCACAAACACATTCTCCTCTTGCGTGCAGAAAGGATGTCTAAGTGTGTGTGTGTGTACGTGCTGTGTGGACACACTTATACGCGGATCCACACAGCACACACACACACACACCAAGACATCCTTTCTGCACGCAACAATAAACAGCTGTTGTCTTTTTTTTTTGTGTGTGTGTCCTAACCACAGATGAAGATTGCAGCTGTTTCACAGAGGCTGGAGAGAGGCTGGAGAGAGGCTGGAGAGAGGCTGGAGAGAGGCTGCTGCACTGTGATAGATAGACTGAGACTCTGCCAATTGACAGTTGTTGGGAAAACAGTCTGTTTATTTCCTGGTGTGTCACATTCATTTAATTTGTTCAACTCAGACTCCAAACAGGATTTCTTTTTGTGTGTGTGCGCTCGTGTGTGCGCTCGTGTGTGTGTGTGTGTAAGCTTTCCTCAGTTAGAGTGATACCTGGGGAGTTTTATGTGTTTGTAGTTTATTGTTGAACATAACGAAGACAGTGTGTCTCTCTTAGTTGAAGAGCGTTCATCTCTATCACACCAAACCTGTCATGATAACAGGTTAGTGAAATATTATACAACTGGTAGATTGAAGGGCTGGTCTAACTTTCAGGCAAGGCTAGCTAGAGATGTAGCAGTACTTTGAAAACAGATATGTGTTATATCCTTATGATTTTTTTTTCCTGTCAACAATGTGGCAAAGTTACTTACTCAAGGGAAGAGTTTAGAAAGGTTGTTTTTGGAGTATTAAAGCCAGGTAAAGGTAGATGAGTTTCAACATGAATCATAACAATCCTGCTTCACCTGAAAGTACAGCCACCAATGATGCGATATCTGTGTTTCTATCTAAACATAATTTTTTTCATATAGCATTCT
Source organism: Protosalanx chinensis (assembly GCA_030340685.1). Classification (NCBI taxonomy): domain Eukaryota; kingdom Metazoa; phylum Chordata; class Actinopteri; order Osmeriformes; family Salangidae; genus Protosalanx; species Protosalanx chinensis. The sequence continues at coordinate 8,008,882 of CM059325.1, forward strand.
GGTTGGATGCTAACTGTATTTCGTTACCCTGTACTTGTACCTGTGTAATGACATTAAAGTTTAATCTAATCTAATCTAATATATATTTTATATCGTCGCAGCAAGAGTTAAGTGAAAAGTTCCACAATGGCAGTTCCAACCAAGCAAAAAACAGGATCGTTCCATTCGTTGATTCACCGTGGTTCTAAACTACATATTTTAAAGAGGAAATATTGTTCTTTTTTTCTCACATCTGTTCATTGCAGTTTAAACCTGGACGTGGAGGAAAGCCTTTTGCATTGCGATAGGGTGTTTGTTTCCAGTGCATCATGCGTGTGTCATTTGGAAGAAGCAGGTTGTGGAAATGGCACCTGATATGACCTCCATTTTAGAGAATGGTTACAGGGATAATGGAACACTCTGGGAGGTAAAGAGGCCTTCAGGCGAACCCTGTCCTACACACACACACACACACAGTGTAGTACACACACATACGCGCATGAGTGACATGACTATAAGTTTGGATTTTGCATGTGGCTTTTGTACATTACTTCTTCTTGTGAAAGGTGAATTCTAACGTTCCCTCAAACCTAAAACAGGTCCCAGCTAGCCAGCTACATCGGCTTAATTCACCCGCCTTTAAAGTCTGCTCACTGACAGCCTCTTCATATCTGAATCTAAGTAGGCTAGGTACTCCTCCACCGCCTGTTGTCCCTGTTGTCCCCTTCTCATCCCTGTGGGAGCGGGCCCACATGGAATCATCTCAGGGCCCCAGGGCCCTCGAGTGTCACAGCATTCTGTGGCCCCCTGCTTGGCAAGCGCACATGGGGTTTTCATATTATTGACTGGCTGAGGTCGGTCGTCCTCCACAGAACTGCAGCAGGCAGCACAGATCGCTCGTGGCGGCCCACACCGTTCTGCAACGATTCAAGTCTTCTTTCTTTCTTCTTCTTGAAGGAGCGTCTGCGTTTCTCTATCTGCGCCTGTTTATCTGTGTTCTCTCTCTCCGCTTTCCCTCTCTCTCTCTGTCTCTTCTCTCTCCATCTTCTCTTGTCCTTAAGGGTTTTATTGTCGTGTGTATTAAAAAGGCCCCAGCTTAAGAACCCTCTTACTGCTGCTGTCCTTTGTGCAGACACTCTTAGTCCAGCTGCCTATTCACACAGTCCAGACAATTAGGACCTCATTCAGAGGAAGCCAGAGAGGACCCAACTCCAAGGAGCCAGCAGGAGATCTGGTCCTCCACAGGCCCTCGCCTGCCTTCCCAGCCTGCACCCTGTCACCACTGAGCCTTGCTCTTCCTGTATCCCCTCATCTCATTTCAACTTATTTAAATTTAATTTCAGTAACGTTAGTGTATGACGTGCCCTCGTACTTTGTCTGTAAGAAATACCTTTTTTTATTATTATTATTATTATTTTTACTGCTTTCCTGTAAGCACCTGTGGAAGGTGCAGGATGTGTGTCCCGCTGGGGAGGAGGAAGGGAATGAGACCCTTTGGGGTCTACTTTAATTTGAACCCATCTCACACACACACACAGTTCTCAACTCACAGACAGTCCCAAGACATTCATCCTCTAATCTAGTTTGGGCCGGCACAGTAGTCATTACAGGGCTGGGCTCCATTGTGGCCAGGAAGGCCCAGGATGGAGTGAAAAAGGGGAGGCGGGGAGGGAAGGCAAGGAGAGGACTGAATAGTAATGGATACTGTGACCAGTAATTAGGCTCCAATGCTCTGGTAAAATGTCACGACTTTGGGGTGAGCCGTTTAGGACGACTAATGAGTCTCCCAACAGTTTATTGATGGCCCCCCCCCCTCACCCCCACCCCTCCTCGACTTCTCTCACACTCATCCCCACCCTCAGGGAGAACGCACAGCCATCGTGGCTAATTAATTGAAATTAGGGCAGATCAAGTGCATTTCAACTTTTCTTTTCCCTCTTATGAGAAAGAAAGAAAGCGAGGGAGGGAGGGAGGGAGGGAGAGAAAGAGAGAGAGAGAGCAACCTGGGGGAATTACATTTCCAATTTACGGAAGTTTAGGAATTTCTTCTCCCGCCTTTTTTAAACAGCGTTAAATGAGTGCCCTTAATACTGCTAAAGCCCAGTGTTAATGTGGAGGGGTAATGGGCTCTAATCTAAGGACCATCGTGGTCTAATGTCATTGTTGATTCATTTACATTTTCTCTAGCGTTCTCCTGACCCGCGTTCCAGCTTCAGGCCTGATTGGTTGGCCTGAGGCACTTATTTTTTTGCTAATTGGGTTCTGTCTATCAAAATGGAGAATTAAAACTTCAGATTGTGTTTTCATGGAAGCACTTTCAGTCTCTCTGGACATTTTCAGGAAACTGCCACTGAGGATAAGTCCTAGCCTAATGTTTTCATTTTGATTGGAGCACTGACCGTCACAATCCTCCTCTCTTTGCTTTCGCTCTCTCCCTCTGCTCTATAGCTACTGCCCCCCCCCCCCCCCCCCGCCCACCCCTCGCGCGCCCCCATCAGGTCATGTACAGATACTGTAGGATCTGTGATTGTGGCCATCTGGGGGCCTAAGGAGCCACGGTCTCCCCAGGCAGCGTAGGGAGAAGCAGGAGACACTGAAGGAGGCTAACAGCGTGGCCTGGCCCGTCCTGGGGGGAGGAGGAACACCCAGGGTTGGACATCTTCTTTAAAAGTCAATCGCTCCCTCTTGTGTCCTGATTAAGAGGCCTTATTGGCATCTGCAGCTGTATTAACACGCTGCCCTGTGACCCAGCATGTGTCCAGTGGGTAGAGGGGCAGGGGGGGTGGTAGGGGGGAGAGCAGGGGGGTGGGTGGGTGGTGGGAGGGAGGGAGGGAGGGAGGGGGAAACTACGAGGAGGCCCCGGCAGATTGACTCACAAAAGGAAAGGGGGAGCGCTTCACGCTTGTCACATCAGGGACCCAGAGGGACGGGGGGGCCACAGTGGAAAAGGGGGTAGGGGGGAGAGGGGCCAAACCCTCGGGGGGGGGGGGGGGGACGGAGAAGTTGCAGCGTGGCACCTGACGTGCACACACCAGAAACCAGCCCCCCCCCCCACCCCCACTCCCACCCCCCCACACACACACACCACGCACCACAAGCACCACACACACACACACACCACAGGGACAGGGATTAACCCCTGAGAGTTCCACAATAGGCACACATGTCCCTTTGGCTGGGTTCTGTCCATTCAGGTCTCCAGTTATACTTACACCCTAATAAGGATTAAGCTTAATGAAGTGGAAGCAGTTAACAATAAGCGAATCAAGCCTTTTAGACTGGGCCCTGATTCCATTCTGTGTCCTCATGCCTTCTTCCCCCAACCCTGCCAACCCCTTTCTGTATGGCCTCTATTTGAACACAAGGTGTAATCCACTTGACTATCAAAGGCTGGGGGGGTGTTGGGGGCGAGGGGTGGGGGAGCGTATGAATTTAGGCTCCCTCTCGTACTTCCAGCAAACCGGGGAAAGATCAGTCCCCCCCCCCCCCCCCCCCCCCCCCCCCCCCAAATGAGGGGTGACTGAGGATGATGTGGCCCGCTGATACCATCTGCTGCTGGACTGGTCCATATCAATACTGAGTCAATACGGACAGGAGTCACTGTGTGTGGAGACTCATCCGCAGAAGAACATACCCCCCCCCCCTCTCCACCACTCCACCCCCCTGTTTAGGAACAGGAGGCTTGATGAGAGTGTTGGGCTGTTGTTAGGCAGGTGTGTAGGTTGGTTTTCTTGTGTGCTTCCGTCCACAACAACGCACATTCACGGTGCGAAAGACAGACGTACAACAATTATATCTCATTTATTACACCTATTTTCCTCCCTGTGCTAATTACGCCATTTCAGCGCTGGGCATTCAGCAACGCTCTTAACGAAACTGCATTTTGAATTTGATTTATTATAAAAGAATACAGTATACATTAAGCGTTTTAGCCTGCGGGCTGAAATGTAATATGTTTGTTGTTCATTTCATTTCTCAACAGTGCATTTCAAAGATATACATGTTTAATTTTCTTTTTAATTACTGTCAGCAGTTGTCTCAATTTGCTTGTGTGTTTATTTTGTTTCTGTTGTAATTTTTCTGGTAGTTCAAAATGGTGTGTGTGTGTGTGTGTGTGCTTTTGCGCTGGTGTGTATTGTCATCAATTGTTTGTATTGACTTGAGTCCCTCCAAGGAATATCTGCACTTCCCTCTTCCCTGCCCATGTTTTTTAATTGGAGAGGTAGAGGAAAGACACACTGCTTAGAGAAGCACAGCCAGACAGAGTGAGAGAGAGGGAGAGGGAGAGAGAGAGAGATAGAGAGAGGGAGAGAGAGAGAGAGAGAGGGAGAGAGAGAGAGAGAGAGAGAGAGAGAGAGAGAGGGAGAGGGAGAGGTAGAGAGGGAGAGGGAGAGGGAGAGAGAGAGAGAGAGAGGGAGAGGGAGAGATAGAGAGGGAGAGGGAGGACAAGAAGAACCCGGGATGAGAACATACGTTCCTTTAGTAGCTTCAGCTCACTTCAGGTTCAGGCATGATCCTGTGGATGTGAGAGAGCGCTTGAACAGCTGCTGCTGCGTCTGTCTGTACGTCTGTCTGAGGCGGGTCAGAGACGGGTCATTAGAGGAAAGCTGGAACGAGGAGAGGGATGGCAGAGTAACGAACAACCCTGAGCATGCGGACCGGCTCCACGGGGCTGACATGAAGAGGGCTCGGTGGAAAGCCCTGGCGGACAGATGCGATTCGATGAGAGGTTTCAGCCTGCTCTGTGTGGAGACTTGTCATTGGCTGATTGGATGTTGACCTGTGAGGATGGAGTGAGCGCGCACCGCTCTAGCACAGCCCAGTCCTGCCAGTGATTTTCCATGTCTGTCAGGCTGCAGTCAGCCAGAGCAGAGCTGATTTCCTCTCCCTTCCCTGGGCTCGTGCTCTTAGCAGGGCTTAGCTTCGGAAGTGTCGGCTATTCCAGAAAGCAATCGTGTCTAAACTAACACGTGCGTCTGGGAGGCGGGCAGGCAGGGCCACGCTGGGTTCAGCCCCTGTCTCTCACCTCCTCTGACATCCAGAGTGACCCCCCCCCGGCCCCCCTCAGCCCCCCACCTGAAACCCCCCGCTACAGGGTCAGCCATAATCACCCTGCCTGCTGACCAGGCCAGGCTCTGACAGCCCTCACCTCTGTGGAAGCTACTGCTGCAGAGAGTGGACTGACTCACACACACACACACACACAGACACGTACAGACAATGAATACACACAGCCCTCACATCCGTAGAAACTACTGCTGCCGAATGTGGACCGACACACACGTACGGACACGGAATACACGCAGCCCTCACAAACAAACATGTACTGGAGCAACACATACACACACACACACAAACACATACAGACACGGAATACACACAGCCCTCACACACAAACATGTACTGGAGCAAAACATACACACACACACACAAACACATACAGACACGGAATACACACAGCCCTCACACACAAACATGTACTGGAGCAACACATACACACACACACACAAACACATACAGACACGGAATACACACAGCCCTCACACACAAACATGTACTGGAGCAACACATACACACACACAAACACATACAGACACGGAATACACACAGCCCTCACACACAAACATGTACTGGAGCAACACACACACACTCCATGAAGGAGGCGATACCTTTGGATTGCTCATTGCTTCCTCAGATTCCGTCTTGAAAGTGTCCAGTTTTTTGACCTGTAGATGCTGAAGTTATCACAGTTGATTTCTTAAATGTGCCTAGCCTGAACATCCAGTCCACAGAAGGACCAGCACTCATGTATTTTGGCGCAAATCTGGATTTGAGATTCATCTGAAGTGAATTTTTAGGCCGTAATTTTGACTTCTGATTCATTGTTTTTCAACCGGGTATGAGTGGTCAATCAGTTTGTGTGTACTGTATGCAGTTGGGACAGAAATGTATTTAAAAACACACACATTCAGCCTTCCTGTATCATGTTTTTTAAAGATACATTTCTACATTGAATTGACTGGAAATATCAAATTGTCTGCGTTCCAAAAAACCTTTGCACGTCTGCCGCAGACAAAACATCCATTTGTGTTTAGTCGATAGAGGAGCGTGTTACAACAATGAGTCTGTGCTCAATTCCAAATCAATCACCCCTGAGAGAGCGCTGACTGACAGTGGGATCACTTCTGGAATCAGCTGAGGACTGTCATTTGACTTCCCTCTCAGCCTTTCTGCCTGAAAGCTGCCACCGGAATATAAATGAAGGGAGAGAAAAAAAATAGGATTGGTCAAAGTTTGGAAGCTTTGGGCAAGTTTTTTCCCGACAGTATGTTTTTTGTGCGTACGTCTGTCAAATGTGTAGATTGCGTCCCTGCTGATGCCGTGGCCCCCCCCACCCCCCCCCTCGGTGGTCAGAGGTGGTCCCGACGCTTATTTGGCGGGGGGTGTCTCCGAGGATGGCGTGCGGTCAAATCAATCCTGAGCTGTCATCGCCCTTGACAGGGCAGGTGCGAGGGAGGCGACGGGGAGGCGTGCGGGAGAGGAAGGGCCGCATTTACATTTATATGTGTATGTAGATGCACGCTGCGTGTTCGCCGGCGACATGTAAAGACGTTGACGCGCTAATCACAGGGCTGGAGGGAGGCAACCTGTCCAGGGAGGTGACAGGAAGAGGCGAGGCTGGACACAGGAGACACACACACACACCCCCCCCCAGATAACTACCTTCGCCTAGCCGTCACACAACTGACAACACACAATATTATGTTAATCTCCGTCTGTGTGACGGCCGCCCTGGTCTTCGCGTCACAAACACACAGGCTAACCGACTGCCGATCAGCGGGCCAACATTCCGCACACATCTCTCCCTATCAGCCGCTCTTTCAACAGCCTGTCCTGCTCTCTAGCCGTCTGTCTCCATCACTCTCTCTTTCCTTCTCCACACCCTGCCTCTTTCGGGGGTTTTTGTTTTTTGTTTTGCTTTTGTTTTTTTCTCTCTCAGTCTTTCTCTAAATATATCAATTTATTCATTTATTTATGTGTATATATACATATAACCCATTCATCCTTGTATATTTGCTGGATAGTAATGAATCTCAATAGCTAAAACACACCCTGGTTTCCCGGGCAGACAATTTCCAGCAGGCCACTGTCTCTGCTCCTTATCTCAGCCTCTCCTGTTTGTTCGCTGGTGACTCTTTGACCCCCCCCCCCCCCCCCCTCCCCACCCCCCCCCACCCCCTCTATCCGTGCCCCGGAGCTCCAGCCTGGCTAAGCTGTCTACCAGCTGGTCCAGTCTCACACCTGGGCCAGGCTGACACTCTGCCTGTGCACCAGACTGATAAGAAATGCACCTCATTCTCACCTTTGACCTTTTGGACTCTCGGATGACCTCGGCTCACCGGCAGCCAGTCAAAACAATCCCATCAATTAGCCCTTCTGTGGCCCGCAAATGTCTAATTTTGATAACATCGTGGAATGAGATTGGATCGAGCATGCGGGTACAGGGATGGGAGTCAGGCAGTGTGTCAACACTACACTCTCAGTGTGTGTGTGTGTGTGTGTGTTCGCTGCAGTGCGGTCTGCTCCTCAGTACTGCAGAATGGTCCCTCTGCTACACTGACAGACACACCAGCCAAGTACGCTGCCATGATTCCATCAGGGCCCCCAAGCAGGCCCCCGGAAACAACGTCAAGTCAATTTCATTCACTTCCATTTCCTCATTTGTCCTTCCTCATCCTTCCTGACCCGACGAAAAAGAGCATTTAAGGCTCACTTATTAAACATAATCTAGTGAAGTTATTAAAACGAGCGGGTTTACTCAGGGCCCTGGCACAATTCAATTACCTGTGTAGCTGGAGGGGGGAACTGGGGTAACGAGAGCGACAGGTCTGCCCGGTTTTAGAGTAGGAGGGATGGGGAGGGGGAGGGGGAGGGGGGGGTGGGGTGATCGTTAGTGTGGCTTCAATTAACACAATGGGGCTTGGCTGGTAATGAGCTCTTCAGGAACTGGCAAAAGAGGGTCGACTGCGAGCCGCTGTCGGCACAGAGGTCACATGGTCACATGGTGCTCGATCCAGGCCAGAGGACTGCTGCTGTGGAAATGTCAGCTACAGTCCGTGGATCTGGAAGGAACAGGTGCTCTTTCTGAATGGGGTTTCATGGCGTTTGTCAATACGGGAAATATAGATTACAAAATGTCATTAGGATGTGGGATGAAAACGTGCATGTTTTATTTCGGAATGGCGTGCATCGTCCGTGGGCGTGGCCTGTGCTTGGCGCGGGGGGGGGGGGGGGGGGGGGGGTGGGTACGCTCGTGCACCTGTGTCCCCTCGCCGGGAGTGTTTACCTCATCCTGAGGTAGTGTCTCCTCCCTCACGCGGGGGGGGGTGGGGGGGGGGGGTGGTGGTGGTGTGTTGGGTTATCAGTGTAATTGGATCCCCTCCCTGTCGTCTTGTCCCTGTGTTTGTTGATAGCCCCTGTTTTAATTTGGCCTTTGTTTCTAATCTGCAGTAGGCTGGCCCCGTCGCAGTAATCCCTCAGATAAGTGGCAGACGGATTTGCCATCCGAGGAGCTGCAGCCAAACGGCCGGGCCTTGTTTGTAAGCCTTTGTAAATATGAAAGGAGGGAGGGGAGGGGCTGGTTAATAGTCAAAGCAGACAGGGGAGGAAATGGAGGGGGAAGGGGGAGGAAGCCAAGAAGGGAAAGAAGGAAGTGTGTGCAGTGTGTGCAGTGTGTGCAGTGTGTGCAGTGTGTGCAGTGTGTGCAGTGTGTGTAGTGTGCTAACAGTGTCTGTCTATTGTATGATTTTAGAGTGATGCATTTTTACTTTGTAATAACAACTGTACTTTTACTATGTTTTACTACGGAAAAAAAAATTGCCTTGTGGCTAATTCTGGCATATTTACATGTAAATGTGGATTAATATGCACTGTCCCCTGAAATAAATAAATAAAAATACGTGTGAGTGTGTGTGTGTACGTGTGTGTCTGCGTTTGTGTGTGTACGTGGGTGTGTGCGTCCGTGTGTGTGCGTGTCTGTGTGTAATTGGAGCCAGTGTCAGAATGTGGGAGTTTGTGTGTCTCACCTCCAGACCAGAGGTCAGAGTGAGGTCAAGAGCAGGTCAGGCCTGGTATCAGCCTGGCTGTTTGAGGTCCGTCTTTGGGAGGTTTTCTCTCCCTGGAGGTTTAACAGTGAAACTCAGGCTCACGGGGGCGACCTTTCCAGACCAAACCAAAACAAATCCATTGCATTTCAATGTCAACTCATTTAAGATGTGCTGCTTCAATGTGTTATGTTCTCTTCATGAGGCAAATATACCGTAGCAATTTGTATTAAACTAAAAAAATATCCAGTTAGTTTTAGGCCCAGTCTTGTTCTAAATGCCCTGACTCTCAGACTAAACTGTAATAATCACCTTAGAATTATTGTAAAGAAAAAAAAAATTTAAAAACCTTTCTCACCCTGTCCCACCCCCCTGAAAGACCATCCCACAAGTCTCAGGCATGACATCATCCCCATCGCTATAACAGACCTGGGGACAGCTGTCTCTGATTGGCTGAGAATCCCTCTTGTTCTTTGGCAGATCCCTATGAAGTCATCGGGTCCTGATGCTTATCTGCGTCTTAGCGTGCAGAGTGGTGTTGGAGCGGGTGTGTGTGTGTGTGGGTCAGACAGCAAGGTTTCAACTTTCCACACCTCGGGTCCAAAGCCTCACGCTCATCCCTCTCTTCATGGATGGAAAAGAAGCACAAAAAAACGATGTCCTGGTCCCAGGGAGCTCTGGGGGGAAAAAGAGCCTAATTGAATTAGAGTGGAATGAGACCGTCGAGAGTGATTTCACATGCTCGGCGAAATGTCTCGAGATCCCATGCTTAATCTTGGCAGGATACCATGTGTTTTAAGCCAGGACATTAAAACCATTGAGTGCCCTGAGAATTGCCAGGCCTCGGATGTGGGAGTGCCCTGGTCTCCCTCCTCAGTCTGCTGGTTCAGTCTGCTGGTTCAGCCTGCTGGTTCAGTCTGCTGGTTCAGTCTGCTGGTTCAGTCTGCTGGTTCAGACACAGTCCCTCCTGTGTCCACACCTGGGATTTATTTGCTGTAGACAAGAAGGACACGCTAATTTGTGTACTGCTTATTTTGTCTGGGAATTCAATTTCAAACTTTTTTTCCGTCTTGATAAATAAAGAGTAATTTAGCAGACGATTTATAGCAAGTACAAGGACATCCCTGAGGTAAAGTAGGGTGAAGTGTCTTTCCCAAGGACACAACGTAATGTAGCCACAGCCGGGAATCGAACTCACAACCTTCCTATCATGAGCCCATCGCCTTAACAGCGGAGCCACCTGACTCCTGTCTTTGTTCCTGTAAAACATTACTGGTTTTGTCAGCGAGGAAGTTTTCCCCCCCCATGCAACCCAAAGCAAACACTCAGCCTTCTGTCAGTTGTGTCTGAAGCTCAGCTGACTTTGACTCTCTGAGTAACCGCTGATATCCTTTCCCCCCCACCTCAGGGTCTGTCTGACTCAACTCTCTCTCTGCTCCTGACTCGGCCACTCAGCAGAGCGTTGCGGTGCTTCTTCCTCTCCCTGACCCTCTGTGTGGCCCCTGGGTGGGGCCTCCTGGCTGGGCGCTGCCCTCTGTGTGGCCCCTGGGTGGTGGCTCCTGGCTGGGTGCTGTGCAGAGTACAGTCTGGCACGGCGGCTGTCTGGAGGGCTCCCACTGCGCCTGGCCTGTTTGCCCTCTCCTCCCTGACAGCGGGGCTCACTCGCCTGTTTGTTTTAATCAGCGAGCTGTTTGCCAAAGAGCTTACCTCAGGAGATGGGAGTCCTTGTGTGTTCTAATGGGACGCCGGGAGGAGGAGGAATAGGAGGAGGAGGAGGAGAGAGGGCATGGCTGCGAAAGGCTGTGGGTGTTGACGCAAGACTACGTCCACATTTTGAGTTTGATCTTGTATGGGTGAAAACAAAATGGCGGGGGGCAGGGGGGGGGGTGTTCTCGTGCTTGTCATCGCATGCTGCGGTCCCAGGTACCGTCATGAATCTCAGCGCCCATTTCCATCTGAAGTTGCGCTGCTCTTTTGCAGAATGCCACCTTGCCACCATGCACACCTTCTCTGTTCTCTGACATTCCCATCCGTCCACCCTGCCTCCCTCCCTCCCCTCCCTCCCCTCCCTCCCCTCCCTCCCCTCCCTCCCTCCCTCCCTCCCTCCCTCCCTCCCCTCCCTCCCATCTCCATCACTTTGTTTGCTCTCCATTTCCCCCCCGTCTGCCAGTCAGATTATCACCATCCCTCCTTCCCCTTGTCCTCTGGCAGAGATGCGTCCAGAACCGATGCCTTTGTCCCCTCCGTCAGAGCGCGTGTGAATGGCGCTGGCTCACCCCCCCCCCTCTCCCATCTCACGCCCCTCCTTTGTCAACTCCACAAAGTTTATCTGTTTACCCACCCAGCCACCCTGCCTGATCCTTCCCACAAACAACAAGACCAAAGAGGGAAAGCTGAACATGTGATCCCAGCCAAGCAGCCAGACAGACAGACAACACTTCTTCTTTCTTTTCCTCCCTCCTTTTCGCTCTCCTTCTCGACCATCTGCTGGTAAGCAGCATTAGATGTAATATCTAATTCAATCCTTTCCTCAACCTTCCGGAAAGCTTTTAGCCACATTTTAGCACACAAAAGCTATGGTTCCTGCCTTTATACCCAGCAGCTTCTATTTAAGAAAGAGGATGGGGGGGGGGGGGGGGGAATCGATATGGGGTCCAAGCTCTGTGTTCCTGGCCTGCTCTGAAGGGGCAAGTCGGGGGAGATTGGGGGAGATTTTTGGAAGGTGGGTAGGAGGAGGATATGGGTGTTTTTTGTCATTTCGAAGCTTCACTGACAAATCCTCGACATCATTTGGTGGATTGTATCGATAAGTCCTTCCACCAGCCCCAAAGAGGACAAATAGATATAATTAATCTGTCTGTCTTGGGCAAAGGGGGGGGGGGAGGGGCATATAGCAAGCAAAAAGGGGGGAGGTGGGGTTCGAAGACGAAGATCCCACTGCCAACCCTCCCGTGACATTGGCAGCTGAAGATATTAGTACAGCGGTTGAGGTCAAGGGTCGGAGGGGAGGCGGGAGCGGGGGGGGACTCTCACACTAGACAGAGGCAGGACAGCTGTTCTTCCTTCAGGCTGGACATTGAACCGGCCGGGATCAGGTGCCAAAGTTGTCTAAAGCCAGGTTAAGACACCCCAGACCCAGGACTGTTTAATCCAGCAGATTTTAAGAATGGTGGAATGTTAGAATGTAAGGATAATGTGATATCACATGGGAGTGATGTTGTCATAAAGTCATACGCGTAAACAAAATATGCAAGCTGAAATAACTGCACACTGACCTCGACGGTGTGGCTATGCACACTCGTGAGTTTTGATCAAATAGGAGGGGTGTTCTGCAACAGCCAAGTCCGAGTCTGAGGTGGAGGAAGCGGGGGGAAGAGAGCAGGAGAGCTGGGATATGAAAACAGTGTTGTTATGACAGTTGTGGGTCTGAGAGACGGACGCCAAATCTCCAAATCTGCCCTTATTAAGAAGCAATACACAGGATCTGCTGTTTCTTCCACACAAACTTCCTCGCTCGTCCACCTTTGTTGTTCATCTGAACTGGAGGATAGAACATAGGCAGAGAGAGACAGAGAGAGAGAGAGAGACAGAGAGAGAGACAGAGACAGAGAGAGAGAGAGAGAGAGAGAGAGAGAGACAGAGAGACAGAGACAGAGAGACAGAGACAGAGAGACAGAGACAGAGAGAGACAGAGAGAGACAGAGAGAGACAGAGAGAGACAGACAGAGAGAGACAGAGAGAGACAGAGAGAGACAGAGAGAGAGACAGACAGAGAGAGAGACAGAGAGAGACGGAGAGAGACAGAGAGAGACAGAGAGAGACAGACAGAGACAGAGAGAGACAGAGAGAGACAGACAGAGAGACAGAGAGAGACAGACAGAGACAGAGAGAGAGACAGAGACAAATAGTCAAAGGGTAATAGATTCTTGACAGGCAGATGCTGTTCCTGTCCAGCCTTGGTTAAGCCTGGTGTTAGTGTTGGTGCAGGGACTAAGAGTGTTTCTGTATTTGGAGTGTGGATGAGACAGTGTTAATCGTGTGTGTGTCTGTGTTTGGATGGACAGGGAGTTATTTTTAAAGTCCTGGAGCTCTGCTGGCTGTTAAAAGGGTGATAGACAGACTGTACTAATTATTTTGATCTGCTGTGAAAATGTCTCCAAAGGTCAAAGGTTGTGGGTGTCAGGGGTCCTGTCTCCTGGCCTCTGTCCATCTCTCATTCGTTTAACATTGGCAGCCTCTCTATGTCTTTTCTCTGCCTCTATTGGGAACCTTTACTTACAACTTAAAGGTAACAACCTTGTTGTTATTGTCACACACTCTGGAATGGTCACGTGTTGTGGCTGTGCAATTCTATATATCATCTCCTAATAGCCCTACTTCCGTGTAAGAAATTGGACGTCTCCGTTCAAAGCCTACGAAATCACAGGGGTTTGACGTCATGTTCTACATGTTCCACTCTCGATCCTAACAAAGTGTAAATGTTCTCTGTGTGTGTGTGGGGGACGGGGGGGACTGGGGGGACAGGGCCTCCCCCAGACCAGGTCTCAGCATCCACCTGCCTGTGTCTGGGGTCTGAACTGCTGCAGCAGCGGTACCCGTCGACACCTGCTGCCCCCTCCTCCGTTACACACGTACGCGGAGCCCCCTCGCCAGCGCGCTAAAGCGCTCCGGGGCTACAGTCCCTCAATGTGTCTGCCGTCTGGGGGGGAGGGTTGGGGGGGGGGTGGTTGGGGGGGTGGGATTCGGCACAGACGCGGAAGAAGAAGATCCGTCAACATGACTGTCACGAGAACAGAACCAGATCCCGTCCCCCTAATTAGACGTGATTAACAATGGGAGCTGTCGGCACCTCGGCTGTGGACGGGAGATCTCTTTGTTTCCTCTGCGGTGTCGTTCACACCGGCTAGTCTGTTTTACACACTGCACAGTTAGCATTCATACCGACCCACGTCTCAGCGCGCAGCCTGTCGAACTCAGCGGTCGTAATAAGATTAGGATTCGGGGCGAACAGACGAACAAGATGTCTGCTTTGAAGCTCGTTTCTACGTCGTCTTTTCAATCCGAATGAGGTCCAACAGTCACTTTCATGGTCTCAGCGGTCGAGATCGTGTTTTTCGTCCTCCTGAAGACAAGTCTTAAACATGATGTCGTAGTTCTCAGGCGGTGGGTTTGATGGTAGAGCAGTTTGCGATGTTTAGCTGTGGAGGGCGAAGTGTGGGTAGGATAGTCCAAGGTCAGTTCCGCGCTCCCAGAGGAGGCAGAGAGAAGCAGGCTGCAGCCCTTTATCCCCCCCCCCTCCCCCGCTCGTTGTCCTGGCCCTATCCTCCCATCCAGCCTCCATTTCCACTCCAATTTTTGTCAACCTTCTGCTCGGCTCTCAAGGAGAGAGGATTCAAGCCTTGACACGAATTAGCCCCCCAGATTGACTTGATACTGCTGTGCCCAGGGGAGTCCATGTTTACCCCAAAGTTTTTTCTTTCTCCTTCTTCTACCTTTTCTTCCTATTTTACCTTCCTCCTGTCCTCAGCATTTCCACCTTCACTCCCCCGCCCCCCTTCAAAGTTTTCCCTCCCTCTATCTCTCCCAGTCAGCCTCACCTTTTCAAAAAAGAAATCCCCCCCCTCTCTGCCCCCTCTTTTCCTCCCCTCATCTTGTTTTCCCTCCAGTGGGCCTCCTTGTCATTCACCTGCCTGTGACATCCCCCTCCCCTTCACTTTGATGGACAGGCGCTGCCGGCTTCTGACGGAGTAATTTGCTCCGAATTTACAAAAACCGAAAGCAGCATCAAAGATGGCAGCCGCTGCCGTGGCCACAGTGATTGCATTAAGAGAGGAGAGGAGAGCTGGTCCATTTCCATTCATCACTGTGGGCTGACAGACGCTCCGCAAGATACACCCCCTCCCTCACCCCCTCCCTCCCTCCCTTGTCATTTTTTCGTAACTTTTCGGTGAAGTGTCTTTTTTATGGGGAGAGTCATCTGTAGAGGCCAGGCCAGAGGATACACACAGGATATACCTAAAGGTGCCACACACACACGTGCACACAAGCATAATACACACAAAACACACACACACACACAAGCATAATAAACCCAGACTTCAAGGTTTACTGTGAGTTTAGCTCTTCTGTGTGCTTTCTGCTTTTTCTCAAATAAGAGGAGGTCTCTTTGCAGAAGGATGATACAGAACCTCTATCCTAACTCCCCCCCCCCACGCACACACACACAGACGCACACACGCGCACACACACACGCACACACACACACACAACTTAAATGCTTCTTTGCCCCAATCCCAGAATACCTTTAAATTCCATGCAGAACATCAGTTTCATGTTAGAAAACAGGTGCTTCACTTTTTTTATTCAAGGGCAGGGTGTGTGTGTGTGTGTCGTGTGTGAGTGTGTGTGGCGTGCACAACATTTTTAGCCATCCAGATTATAGACCACCTAAAAGACTTTGGGGACAGAAACCCACAAGTGCTGACCCAACAATGACACTCCGAGCAGAGCAGGGGTATCTGGGCTGGGGCAGAGGGGCTGGGGCAGAGGGGCTGGGGCAGGTGGGGAGGGGGTGGGGATCCATAGTGGATCTGTATCGATGGACAAGTTCCCTGCTCATCTTTCGCTGTCTGCTGTTCGGCGATCCCTCACCGATATTATTGATCGCCGGGCACGTATCTCATTCATTACAGGCTGACCACCAGCAGATGAGCTGGACCATTATTGCTGAGCAGTGACATCCCCCCACCAGCCCCTTCACCCCCCCCCCCCCCTCCCTCCCTCCCTCCCCATAATACCACATGGGTCAATCATGGCACCTTTGCATACTTAAACTCTATGCACAGCTTACTCAGCATTCTTACATAATGACCCCTTGGTGGACATGCGGTTAAGTCATGGCTCAGACTGTGGAACACGTGCTGCTCACAGGTGAACTGGGGAACAGATTCACGGGATTAGAAGTGACACGTTTGCCCACTTTGCTTGTTGTTTGGTGTAAAGGACAGATATTTCACTGGAATGTCCTGATGATAAAATTGATGTTTTCCATTAATCCAGAGTGGAGCAGGTGTTAGAGGCAGGGCACATTACTTCCTTATTCTTTATGTCTATTTTTTCTAAATGTTTTAAATATATATATATATATATATATATATATATATATATTTACAGTGCTCTAGTGTAGGAGATCATGTTGTGTATTGTGTGTTTCTTCAGGTTGCAGACATTTAGATGCTTTTTACAAATTATTTCTTGATGGTGCACTTAAATATAAATGCTACTTGTACATGTAGGTGAATGTGTTCCGGGGTGTGTGCGACCTCAAATCACCTATACTGTGCACAATACATGCCTCATGATTGCAGGGTGTACATGTGCTTGTCCATGGACCCCAACCCACCAACCCCAAGCCCCCCTCCTTCTAGTCGTCTGACCCCTGTAGGCCCCCCCCCCCCTTCCCCCCTCACACACTCAGGTGTATTTCCCCAGGGACTCTGTCACGTTCCACCCAGAACAGTGCACAGTCTGCCATTTCTGAAGGGGTCCCTGGAGGACCTCCCACCCCACCGCTGGCCCCGCAACAACACAATTCATCACACACAAGCTCACACACATGGGCGCACGCACGCACACACACACACGCAGGCACAACATAATCATATCTGTACACAAGTGGGTGCTTACCACCTGGTCAGAAGCTCCAGAGCTCCCTCTGCCACCACCAGGAACCAGCCTGGCCCTGCACACGTTCATTTTATTCCTTCCTACCTTCCGTTTTCCTTCCTTTCTTCCCTCCTTTCTCCTTTCTCTCTCCTCTCCAGCTTGCCTGGGTACCAAGACAGAACGACTCCTGCTTAACGATAAAATAATGAATGTCATTTTCTGAAGCGGGGAGTGAGGGGGAGGTAGTGTGGAGCGAGGGAGGAGGGGGAGATGAAGAGTGGGTGGGGGAGGGTGGGGGCGGGGGCGGGGGGGGGGGTGGGGGTGGGGGGGGGGGGGTCAGGGGTAGCGAGTGCATTACCGTGCCGGCGGGGTTGGCGGGGGAGGGGAATGTGCCCTCGTGCCAGGGAGTAAATTTGAGTGAAGCCGTGCGATGTGACATCATTTACTCAGAAATCCCTAATTTGTCAGCATTAATATTTCAACCCGAGCATTGCCTGTCAGGGTGCCAGAGATGACTGATCAATCTATAAAGCGGCCGGGGCTAATTTATTGAATATTTATGTGCAATGTCATGTGCGGAGTGCGGGCAAAATTTATTTCGGTGGGACTCAGCTCAGCTTTCTGGGTCGAGAACTTTCTCGGCTAATCTTTTTTAGCTTTTCAGAGGGGAAATGTGATGTGTTAGTAATGCTGCTGTTTTAAACACGCACACGCGCACACACACACACACACACAAACACTGTAGACTCTTAAACACCTGTTTGTAATCATTATGCATATCGGTGCACTTCCAACTGCCTAAATGTACAAAAATGTAAGGGCATAGGCACACTTACAATAAACGCACACACCATTATACGTTAACAACTAGAGCTTGTCCGCAGCCTGCAGATTTCCACACGTGTCAGCATCATCACTATCCTTGTGTGTAACGCTGATAGGGCCCACTGCAACTGACTCTGTGATTCACTCTGCCACAGTGCCTCTCGTGTGTGGAACCTCAAACCTGTGTCCTTATTTACTGCAGCGTCGTGGAAAATGTCCTGTAAGCAACCACATTCATCCAGTGGTCCTGGAAAGCATCATTCTGACAGCCAAGCGGAGGGTAAACTCTAGAACGGCGAGGAAGCGATGAGACCTCAAACGCCCGTTCCTTTAATGCAGCCCTGTGAAGACTGTCATGAATTAGAATGGGTGAGACGCGATCAGGAGATCATTTGTCCAACATCTCCTGTGTGTCGCGTGTTGTCAGGACCAGGGGAAAGGTCGTCTTTTCAAACGTTTCAATCGTGAGTTTCCTGTGAGTTCTAAGCTCCTGCGCTCGCAGCGTTACCGGTAATATCCGCTGTTTTTTTCCGATGGCGGGTCGACGTCTTTTCCCGCCGGCTCGCTGACCGGTCCCTGCCGCTTTACAGTACAATGAGCAAATCTATTCCACCACCGCAGTCCGTATTAGACCCTCCGATACCCTCATTATACCAGCGCTAATTACAAATTCTCAAGTCAGTGCCAGGCATTAGAATAAGACAGTGAGGCAGTGAGCATATGGCATAATATCCTATTAATGAACACTCTAAATTCAAACTCAGGTCAGCTGCCTCGCGCAGAGAGTACGTGTCACCCATCCAACCAGGGGGAGAAGAAGAGAAAGAGAGAGAGAAAACCCTGCTGTATGACCTTCTTTTAAAATGCACAGTGATTCTGGTCGGTGATGGGGTAGGGGTTTGGAGTGAGACTGCCCCCCCTCCCGGCAAACTCCTTGTTTTACTTTCTCCAGCAATTATTGATATTATATTTTGCAGGCGTTAGAGGAACAGGGGGAGAAGGAAAGGCGTTTTTCCTTCTTTTTTGTCTTCTCATCCTGACTTTTCTTTCTCTCTTCTTTTTGGCGTGCATCTCCTTCTTCTCTGTCTTTCTCTTTTACTCGCTCTCCCTCTCGAGGGGGAAGTCAGGCTATTTGCATTTGCTGTCACAACAATGTTGGAAACACGTTGCGCCTGTCCTGTCTGCCTTGCACATCTTCTCTGTCTCCCCCCCCTCTCTCTCTCTCTCTCTCTCTCTCTCTCTCTCCACGCTCCGCGTTTTAATGTGGACTGTCAAACACGAGAGAGATGGATTCTCCGTTTTTTTCCACTCTCCCTCTTTAAAAGGTGTGGGGGGGGGGGGGATGCAAATAGACCCATTTAGCGTGATTGTGTCTGCGAGTGATAGATGCTCCCTGCGGCACGTTCGTTTGGATCTTGTAGGCTGAGTTCATCTGTAGAGACGACCCCCGTCCAGAGTGATGGAGACGGACGGCCGGACGAAGGGAGGAAGGGAGGAAGGGAGGAAGGTCAGGATTAAGAAATGCTGCGATTCCTTCACCTTTTCTCGTCGTTGATGAAGTCTTGTTTTTTCGGCCTTCTGTTTTTCAACTTAAATGAGTTTATTTCTCTTGGAGTCTGGGTCGCTTGAATAGAGTTCAAGGTTAAGAACACAGTCTTTATTCCCAGATTGAAGCCAATGCTTTTCTAAATTTAAGTGCCAAACGGTTTATCGTCTTGGTGAAATGAAGATCGTTTGACATTTTCCTGTTTGGTCCTTTTTTTCTTATCGGAGCCAAGACGTCTTTGTGGCGATCATCACAGTATCAGTATACAGATGATTTAAACATCTTTCAAGCATATTTTATTAAATAAAATTAAACAAACTATGAATCACCAAAATATCTATGTCTCCCCTTCCCCCCTGGGGGTCCCCTCCCTGAGCCTCTGGGGCCCCTGGGTTGTGTCGAGCTGTGTGGGGCTCTGGGGGTGGGGGGCCGGGGACCAAGTTTGTTTTATCAGGCGTAATCCCCCCCAGAACAGCTGTGTGATATCGGCTCTCAGATCAGCGCTGAGGGAGCAAGGGGCGGGGGGGGGGGGGGGGGGGGAGGGGGTTGGAGGAAGGGGGGGAGGGAGGGAGGGAGTGAGGGAGGGGGTGCAGGTGCAGACTCTAGTGCAGATGGGGAGACATAAGCAGCAGGGCCAAGTCTACATTCGGAAGGTCTCACAATCAATGTCAGGTATCCTGGGAGCGGTTTGTGGAGGTTGGAGTTCAAACACACCCACGTTCGTACAGGTTTTTATTGAGGCGAGTCCATTTGTGAGTGTATAATCGCAGATTTAGAGTGTTTAACTGTGTTTTTTTGTGGTGTAATTCTAGATGATTTTATTCGGAAACATATAAGCAGAATGAAGTGAGACGGTGGTTTTTGCCCCTGACAGCATGGGGGGGAGGGGGGGGGGGGGGCTCTGCACAGAAACCTAGGCCGTATTTACTCTGACTTTATCAACAGCGGAGGAATGGCAGGAAAAGCAGCGGAGGGCGGAGGAGACGGTCTGGAGTGGATACAACATGGAACAGCTTGATTAGAGAATAAAAGGTCATCCTTGTCCCGGAGTAAGCGGAATTTATGGTCGCCCAGGCAGCCACGGAGTACAGATAAAAACGACCTCCATAAAACAGCCGTGGCTATGCAATATGCAAATGATTCCATAAAGGATGGGCGGAGGGGTGGGTGGAGGGGGCGTAGCTGAAGGCCGGAGGGGGGGGTGGTGACGAGGAAATAGGCAGGGGGCGAAATGCAGCGCCCCCCTAGACCATTACTCTTCATGCCAGCGCTCTTTTATGTACCTGCCCGCCGCCGCTTTGATGCCCTCTCTGCCACGTTGATTAGAGGAAGGGCAGTTCTTACCTGTGTGTGTGTGTGTGTGTGTATGTGTGTGTGTGTGTGTGATGGTGGGATGGAGGGGGAGGGGGGAGCGGGGAGGGGGGGGGACGTGCCTGAGGGTCACCCTGCTCTAAGATGAGGGCAGATAGCTGCCCCCCTACCCCCGCCACCTCAATAACCTTCAGGGTTCTTGGAAAATGGTCTGGGTTAGGGGGGCGGGGCATGTTACCCACAACCCACTGTTCCTGCTGCACCTTGCATTGTAATGTGCTCTGGTGTTTTAACATGGCTCTCTGCTAAATGACCAATGTAATTCACCGCAGTCTTAAAGTTGGGATGAAACTGGTGAATAAACCTGCCATCCTATATAGGGCTGCTGTTTAAAATGCTATAATAACTTAGACTGAAACTGAAAATGAGTTTCCAGGTGCAGATAATTCCTGGAAAACTAAAAACCATTCCAAGACTTCCCATGATGGTGTTTTTCTTGCGCTTTCTCAAAACCACACATCCCAGACATTGTTTTGCATCATGGGAATTCTGCTGAAAAGGGGACTCTCCCACCGCTGAAAGAAGCAGAGACTGAAGCCTGAACGACAGTGAAAAGCAGCGGTAAAACGTTGAGCCATGCTGGCAGGCGCTGGCATCCTGGCTTGGCAAGCGAACACGCCAAGTTGTAGGATTTTACCTCAGAGCCCCTCCGGGCCCTAACAGAGAAAAGACTCTATCCACTGGAGTGGCCCCGTGGCTGTCCACAGCTTGGGCCCCATTGTCCTCCTCTGTGGAGAGGGGGACATGTTGGATGAATAGAGAAGACAAGGAAGACAGAGGGAGTGGAGGAGAGGAGGCACAGAGGAGGGAGAGAGGAAGATGAGCGAGCCAAGATGTGGAGGGGGGGGGGGGAGGGAGGGATGGAACAGGGATTGAGAGTGGAGGATGTGTTGTCACTGTGGTTCTGAATAAGTATTCCTGCTTCTCACTCCTAGTAACAATTTGTTCAAATCAGTTTAGCTGTTCCGTTAAGTATTCTCATTACAGTATTTACTAGATAATGGTGTATAAATATCGCACACATCCGTATCTGTATTTTGCGTGTGTGTTTGCGCTGTGTGTGTGTGTGTGTGTGTTAATGAATATGCATGTGTGTTTGCATGTGTCTGAGCTCCTTCCCTTTGTGTGTGTACGTGTGTGTAGTGTTGTGACCTGTTTATTTCTTTTGCCTTGTGTGTGTGTGTGTGTGTGTTTGGACGCCTGTTACCGTGTTCCTGGCGCAGTAGACGTGCTGCTGTGGCTTGATAGTTGATTATAGCGGGACCTGCAGTGTCTGCTGGACTTGTTGGTCAACCACAAACGAGACACCATCCTCTAGGGCAGGGCAGCACGTGATCAAGTGGTCAACAAATGAAAATGGAAAATTGCTGTCATTTTTTTCCAGCGTATTCCAAGAGATGTTGTCGGTCAAGGGGGTCGGTTCAGTCGGTGCCCTCTACATCCTGGTTAGTATTACCAACAAATAAATAAATACCACAGAGAAAACAACACATGGTATCGCGTTCGCTTCCATAACCGAATGACTGGACCGAGCGCTTACTAGGGTGGGGGGGAGTTTAGAAATACAAAATACCAAAAAAGGAAATTGCAGCTGTACAAAATTGCTTTTGTCACAAAGATTTTTGTTTTTTTTGTGATGGAGTTTAATCATGTTTGGAAGTGGAGTGGCATCTTTTGAATGGAAATGAAATACGAGGCGAAAAGAGCGGTCTGCTCATAGACTGTGAGGTATAGAAGGGTAGGGCCCATTTTAGCACAGGTACTAATTCTGTATATTTTTTTTTACGTAAATCTGTAGGATCCAAAAAGGTTACAATCTTCTAATTTAGAATTGAGAAAACAGCTTTGAAAGCCAAATTATTTTGGTCCAAGATGATAGTAGTCTTAAAAACTGTATCATTCAAGTAAACCAGTAAATCTAATAACTGAGGGCCATTTCTGAGAACATCTATCCCATATTAGTTCTTCGTTATCGTGCAATAAGAACTGGTCTTACATCTCTGTAGATTGTGTCTATAGCACGTTGCATCATTTGCTGCAAATTCAAAGCAAATACTGTGAAATGTGTGAATACATAAGCAAATATGATCCAATGGAAATGTAATGAAAACAAATCACCTATGTGGAAATCTAGATATACTTGTGTGTTCAGTGCATGCTCACACACACACGCACACACACTTATGGAACTTAAGAGGATTCTGTGCCTAATAACACACATTTGCCACCTCATTTCCAAGCCTTGTCAGCTGTAGCCATGCAAGAACCTTTAATACATTTAGATGTTATATTCAAATGTACTGTCTATAATGTCTGTGCTCACTGTAGAGGTGAACTGTGTCTGCTTATGTTCCACCCAGTACAGCACACAATATGGAAATATATGGAAGGTATAAAACAATACCATTAGTCGGAACCACAAGTGTATAGTATTACGAGTACTGTATCCTCACAACACATTCATTAACAGAAGGGTTTGATCAAAATTGGGTTCTCAGCTATTTATTATTAATTTATATTAACAAATATAATCACACACCAGTCCCATCATCATTTGTCTTAGTGCCAGGATAGTGATGTAGTGCACGAGCAGGGTAGTGATGTAGTGCACGATCAGGGTAGTGATGTAGTGCACGAGCAGGGTAGTGATGTAGTGCACGAGCAGGGTAGTGATGTAGTGCACGAGCAGGGTAGTGATGTAGTGCACGAGCAGGGTAGTGATGTAGTGCACGAGCAGGGTAATGATGTAGTGCACGATCAGGGTAGTGATGTAGTGCACGAGCAGGGTAGTGATGTAGTGCACGAGCAGGGTAGTGATGTAGTGCACGAGCTGGGTAGTGATGTAGTGCACGAGCAGGGTAGTGATGTAGTGCATGATCAGGGTAGTGATGTAGTGCACGAGCAGGGTAGTGATGTAGTGCACGAGCTGGGTAGTGATGTAGTGCACGAGCAGGGTAGTGATGTAGTGCACGAGCAGGGTAGTGATGTAGTGCACGAGCTGGGTAGTGATGTAGTGCACGAGCTGGGTAGTGATGTAGTGCACGAGCTGGGTAGTGATGTAGTGCACAGGCTGGGTAGTGATGTAGTGCACGAGCAGAATCATGTCTTTAATACTGATTCTAATTTCAAGATGATCTTCAGAAGAGTCACCCACACTGTGTTTCTGTTCCAGCTCTGTCAGCAGTATCTCTATACTGACATCATTCCACAGAGATACAATTATGTTTTGGCTTCCAAAAACTGCCCTCTAAATGTTGAAAAGTATCGTTGTTATTTTTAGAGCAGAACAAAATATATTTTAAAGGACATGGTTCTGTCAATCACCCAGACCTGTAGTCAGCATTCTTGCCAGAGCCCAACCTGCCTTCACAGGATCCTGCGATGCTGTTTACCTGTAGGTGGGCAGGGAGGGTGTGGGGAGTTATGTTTGGCCCTTCTGTCAGCACCACTGTGACCCCTGTACTCTATGCTCATCAACCCCCCTCCCCCCCCCCCCCCCCCCCCCCTCCCGCATTCAGTGTTTGAAAAACAACCTTATAAACATATTGTATAGAATGTCACGTTTTATAAGTGTTAGGATAAGCACGTTTTTTCTTTCTGGTAACAGACTTTTTCCTTTATCTATTTTTGTTGTTTTACTTCTATCCTACAGAGGGTGTTCCCCCTCTCCCCTCTTGTTGATCCATTCCATCATTTTCTTTGATTGTCTCTCACTTGTTTCCCCTCGCCCTCCTCTGAATCTCTGTCATAAATAAGAGTCTGTGCTGAATGGTGTGGTGGTGCTCTAGCTGAGAGCTTAACAGTTGGGAAAGTTGTGTTATGTGTATGTGCCTTTTAACTGTTGTGCTATCTGCATGTTTTTTGTATCTGCTGCAAGGCAAGTTTCCTCCTTGGGGGACTTTAACTGAACTGAACATGTTGAATTGTACAAGATAAAGGTTTGTGGAAAAAAAACTAAAGCATGACAAACTAAAGCATGACTTTCTCCTCATGTTTATACACAGAGAAATAAATAGGGCGCCTAACATATTCCAGTTTTCACAGAGAAATGTACAGTGCACCTAACCTATCTCTATGTTTTTATTTAAGTTTTTATATAAGTATATAAGTAATGTATAAATGTAAGTAAATGAATAAATGTAAGTAATTAAATGTAAGTAAATGAATAAATGTAAGTAATTATTTAGCAGACGCACTTATCCAGAGCGACTTACAGCAAGTGCAGGGACATTCTCCCAGAGACAAGTAGGGTGAAGTGCCTTGCCGAAGGACATGACATCATGTAGCCACAGCCAGGAATCAAACTCACAACCTTCTGATCATGAGCCAAACGCCTTAACCGCTGAGCCACATGACTCCCCTTATTATTTTGAATTCTATGGAGTTCTTAAAACGACATTGGCAGTTTATTTTTTTTCAAGGAAGCTGAAGGGAGCAAGACCTGTTACCCAGGGCAGGGGCAGGGTAGCCCTCTCCAACAGCTCCGGACCGGAGCCTCTTTAGGGGGGAATATTGATGATGGTGCGGGAGGAGAAGACTTGCTAAATGAGCCTCAGCGATGAGCAGCAAAATGACTTATGTTCCTGGGGAGAGCCAGGGAAGCCTGTGCTTCTGAAGGGGCCTTGTTCTCCTGGCCCCCCTCTCCAACACTGCCGGAGACTGGGAGGGGGGTGGGACGATTGGTTTGCATGTTTTTGTAAAAAATGAAAAAAAGATCCTATCCTATCTCCAGCGTACTGCAAACATGCATACTTCCTGAAATAACTAGCTGTATCCATACGGTATTGTTGATTTCTGAAACTACTTCAGAATTTCACTTTCTATCTGACCATACTTACATATGTGTGGGAGTGTTTTGCGTATGGGTTCATTTGAGTAAAATCTATCATTTCCCTTCACAAAGGAAACCTGCTTGATTTTCTTAGTTTTTTGTTGTTATGCTTTCTCTTTGGTGGGAAAGACTTCCTACTTCACTGTCCGTGCCACGGGGTGAAGAAGTTCATGATCTCTCACCGAAGAGCCACCATCTCAGCACTCCTCCTCCTCCTCCTCCGTCTTTATTTCTCCTCCTCTCTTCCTCCTCTCAACCACTATAACTGGAGCCTCAGTCCTCCGGAGGGCAAACAAACTTTTAGAAAGAATTCTCCATAACCCGTCGAGCGGAACCTATTTTCCTTCTCCATGCAATTAACTCCACCAACATTTACAATAATATGATTACAGACACTTTGGCGAAGTCGTGGGGGGAAAGCGGGGCATATTAGGCATCAGCAAGGGGTTGATCGTAATGGCTGCATTCTCCCACCGACTCGCATTTTCTTTCCAGCAAATAGCAAGAGCCACTAAATTCTCCTTAGGCTGTTAAAGCCAATGTAGTGGAACTATAATAACAAACACAAGCACCACCGCTTCTCTCTCCCCTCTCTCCTCCCACTCCCCCCCCCTCCTCTCAATCTATTTATCTTTTTTTCCCCTCACTTTTTTTTTTTTATTTACTGCTTTTTTCCCCTCTCGCCAACCACTTCTCTTATTGGCCCCCCAATTAATTAAGTATTTTACGGACATGTAATTAGTAACATTAGCAAGTCATAAACTTGCCACAAGTCTTTAAATTATGCGCAGGCCCTCAGCAATTTGTTTGTAATTTCTATTTCGGGGAGACAACGACTCTGTAGGGTACTATAGATCTTTCTTGGTGCCCATTGTGTGTCTGTGCGTGTTTGTCTGTGAGTGTGTGTGTATGTGTGTGTGTGTGACTGTGTGCTAGCCTGTCTGGTAGGAGGGGCCAGTGTTGAGTGCTGTTGGCTCCATAATGCCCCCCTCCATTACCCCAGCAGCAGTAGTGATACCAGGGTGTTCAAGTTAAGATCAGGGTAGGATCAACGAGATTGTGAGGGGAAAGTCATAAACAAAGTCCAATGATTCTTTTGTTAATGATATTGATTCTGACACTGTCCCAAACAACTGTCTTAACAAAGAGAAGGTCCTGAAGGAGAACCTGTCATCCCAGATGTCTCTGTAGCAGGACTCAAATAGATCAGTGAAGAAACTGCGGTGAAGGTTAGGAAAAACCTTATGATTGTGTTCGATAGCTCATCTTTGATCTCTCCCCCTGCTTCTTTTCTCCCACACGTCCTTTCTTGTTAAGCATGTGCGACGTCTTAAGAGGGTTTAGATTGTCTGTACCATACGTGCTGTTTGCATCACGGCCTCCAGTTTCCATTCCTGAACAGAAATGGTTAAAGAGCGTTGAGCAAGGCTAGATCTCCACCCCTCCAGGGCTGAATCCTACCTGAGCAGTCCTTCATCAAACCTCCATTCTCTGCCTTCCCCTGACCCTAACCTCCAAATAACCATACACCATTGTTTTCTGTTTACTGTTTGCCAAGAGATGGGAGAGAGCGCCAGAAAAAGAGGAAAAGATTATCGATCGGCTTTCCCATGTATTGAAACCAGATATTGATTTCCTGTCTTTTTTTTCAAATGGGAAAAAGTGCATTGTCCGAGTGAAGGAGATTTCTATGGGGATTTGGGGGGAAAGAGGAGTCGAAATGAGCATCCGGTCCAGTCTTGTCTCCAGTGGATTCTCATAGAACTGTGGTAATTGAATTTAGTGAGTGGAGCTTCACCAATACGCCCCTTTTCAGGGGTTCTGTTGGAGTAAGGAAAGGTTCTCCTGCTGATCTGATCAAGCGTTCCTGTATCTGACTTAGATTAGGGTCAACAGTCTGAAAATTGCACTCCAGTGCTGTTTCGATGAGTTTGTGCTGAAGCTTTTGAACTTTGGAAACGATTGGAAAACATCTACGCTTATACTCGCTTAGGTGAAAAACTGTGGGATATGACTTTTACGAAGGATTATTACTGAAGATTCATGTTTTAAGATCATCGTTAAGATGATTTAGACACAGAATCCTTTTGATTCCTGACAGTACAATCATGTATTTTCCGATTGTGTTTATCAATTGTGATTAACCCAATTGTGTAACACACCCTCCTCTCCTCCTCTCACCCTCCTCCTCTCCTCCTCTCACTCTCCTCCTCTCACCCTCCTCTCCTCCTCTCCTCCTCTCCTCCTCCTCTCTCCTCTTCTCCTCCTCTTCTCCTCCTCTCCTCCTTCTCTCCTCCTCCTCTCACCCTCCTCTCCTCCTCTCACCCTCCCCTCCTCCTCTCCTCCTCCTCTCCTCCTCTCACCCTCCTCTCCTCCTCTCACTCTCCTCCTCTCCTCCTCTCACTCTCCTCCTCTCACCCTCCTCTCCTCCTCTTCTCTTCCTCTCCTCCTCTCCCTGTCACTGTCACTGCATCTGAATGAGCCCCTGTCACATCCAGCAGCCTGGCCTCTCTCCCTGCTTCTCATTCAGGGGGCGTCTGTGTGGCTCTCCCACTCAATTTGCAATTAAGACCACATTTAGACCACTGAAGCCTGAAGGCAGGTGGGTGTCCGCTGCAAAGAACCCGTTGCCTAGCAACAAGGGGGACAGAGGGGAGGCCACGCCTGCACCTGAGCGGCAGGGGGCAGTGTGGGGGGGTTGTGTGTTTGCGCTTGCGTACTGTGTGTCTTTGTATTGGTTTTGTGCAGGTTAAAGTTGAAATTTGTGTGTGTGTTTGTTTGTGTCTACCGCCGCTTGAGAACCACAATCTAATAAAGCTGGTATTCCAGTGCAGTGAGACCTGTGATCCGAGTTACAGGCAGTTCTTCCCATCCACCTCCACTCTCCACCCCTGGGTTTAACACCAGTCTGTCTGCTGTAGATCTGTACAAAGGTCCTCTCTGTCCTCCCTCCTCCAAGAGCCAGATCACATATAGAGGCTATGATATGTATTGCGTCTTACCCTCTGTATGTTGCTCATTCTTTTGTGCTTTGGCGTGCGTGTGTGTCTGTGTGTGTGTGTTCCATCCACTCGGGGCGAGTGATACGATCTGGAGTCGAGGTGGAATTCAGTGCGGAGGGGATGGACTCCCAGTGGGATAGCCTAGCCTGAGCTTATCACCAAAGCCCCCCCCAGACCCCAGAGAGACAGGAGGGGGCCATCTCAGGCTGTGACACCCCCCTATCTGGGGTCTGGGGGCCTGCAGGGGTTGATGGTTGATGGACTTAGGAGCGATTGTCTGAATTTGCTCTCAGTGTGACCCATTGTGTTTGGCTGGCATTGTGCTCAACCTATGTCTGTTGTACCACCTGAACAGAATGCTTACTGTCAGATATTATCAGAAGGATTTGAGGTCAGAGTCATGGAATACGGTAGACGAGCGTAAACGAACAATATTTGAGGAAACGGAGAGGAAACGGAGGAAACTAGATTCTAGAGTCTAGCCAGACTGTAATTATTGAGAACCTTGCTTTACAAGGATATTATAAAGCATGTAATACTTTCTAGAATCCTAAACATCTGTAGTTCACTTAGAGCTATGACTAGTTCTGCATTGAACTAGTGCCAACAATATTTGGTGTAATACTCTGGTCTTGTTGACCAGAGTGCCCTAGTGATTCACTGATTCACATCATTCTATTCAGAGAGGATTCCAGCAGTAATTGAGTCTGCCAGAAATATCCAGTATGACAATTTATCATTTCCTTAAACCACGTGAAACCTAAAAATAATAAGAAAATATTTTGACAACTTCCAATAAAGCTTGGTTGTAACCAGTAAAACCAGCTCACATGCACACCGTTATTAACTTGTAAATGATTTTACCAGCCAGCAAAACACCATGAGCGTTTCAAAGGTGGGAAAACAGCTGGCTTTCTGTTAGATTGGAGCACGATTCTAGCAATTGCCGTCGTCCACGATATCTGCATGTGTTTGGGATGCTGAGAGTAGCAAATTGACTGAGCAAATAGCCATATTACTGCACAGTGGGAGGACAGACGAGTTGCATGCGGCAAACAAAGCGAAATATCAAGGATGGCTCTCACACTGAGCAAACTGTCTGCTCTCAGAGAGTGGAGGGGAGCTGGTTCTGATGCGACCGTTGGGGTTGGACTCCACAAAGTGCAAGGAATCATTTCCTCCTTCGACAGCCACCCCCCGCCCCCCTCCCCCCCCCCCCCACACACACACACACAACCCCCACACCTAAAGCGTACTCTCACTCAGTGGGTCAAAGTCATTACAGACGTTGTCAAGACCTTCCTTAAAATCTCCCCCATCTCGCTAGCATGAGAGCCCCCCACCCCCCTCCCCTCCCCCACACTCATCCACACCTAAACACGTGGTCGGTGTGTAAATCTAGAGAGTGTCCACTGAAGGGGAGGGGGGAGGGGGGGGGGAGGTAGGGAGATATTTTCTGCTGGGCTGAGGACGGTGACAGAGCAGAAGTCAGCGTTGATTATGATACAGTTCCTGTTAGAAGGCGCCTCAGCAGCCTCGGTGTCTCTCTCTCTCTCTCTCTCCGTCCTTCTCTCTCCCTCACCACAGGGGCTGGTCGGGGCCACAGCCTGTGTATTAGAAAGTCCTCAATTTCACACATGCTTACTCTTGACTGAGTTTGGCATAAAGGGATTAGGGAGCGGGGGGTGTGGGGGCAGAGGGGGGGGGGGGGGGGGGGGGGGGTGGCAGGCAGGAGGCAGGACAGAGGAGGACGTGGTTGGGGGGACAGGGGGTGGAATGGGATGTTCGACACCCTGTTTAATGGCGTGACAGTACGAGCCCCGGTCCAGTGTCCGCTCTATTTCCTCCCTCCCTCCCCCCCTCCCCCACTCCCTCCCTCCCTCCCTCCCCCTTCCATCCCTCCTTCCCTCCCTCCCTCTCTGTTCTAGGACAGCTTTACTCTGGTGAACCCACCAACATCTATTCCTGCAGGCTGCTCACTCACCTGTGGTCAACATCCTGGTTGGAGAAGAGGGAGAGGGTGTGTGCTGGTGTGTGTACCTGCATGCTTGTGTGTGTGTGTGTGTTTGGGTAAGCTTGGCTAAAGTAACACTCGTTTCCCCTCTTTTTTACAGTCACACACCCAAAATTAACAAAAAAAATTACTGACGATCATTTCCAACACAGGAATTGTTTTGAGTCGAGAGTGACAGGGTTTCTGAAAATGTATTTAGCTTGACAGCAAAGCTTTTAATCCACTTGGTTTAAGAGCAAGAAAACGTAAAATGTAACGAGTGAGAAAGGATGAGGGTGAGCGATGACGGCAGGAGGGAGGGAGGGAGGGAGGGGCAGACGTGCTGAGGAAGTGAAGGAGGAAGCGTTGAGGTGAATCACTGAGGGCCTTGATGGATGGCTCTCTATCCACTGAGCACTGGGAGCGGTGGGAACTTCCCAGGGCAGCAGGAGTTAGGGAGGTGTGGATGAGCAGACCACACGGCCCCTCCCTGACCCTGACCACCCCTCACCCAGCACCCTGCCGGAACCCACCCCCTCCCTGGAGGCATGGAGGAAGGGGGCTGCCTCGGGGGCTGCGGTCCCTGGGAAAGGTTCCACTTCAGGGGTCGAGATGCGGAGGGAAAGATGGAGGAGTGGGCCGGGGGTGAGGGGAGGGGGTGGGGGGGGGGAGTGCGGGCGGGCGCAAAGTGACCTGCATATGGTGGGTGCAGTTATGGTGGGTGTTTTGACACTGGATGGTCCACAGCGATGCGGATCAGCTGGTTTCGTATTTATTTTTTTTTGGGGGGGGGGGGGGGGGGGGGGGGGGGGGGGGGGGGGGGGTGGGGGTGTTTGTGTACCTGCCTGGCAGTTGAGGTGTTACATCCCTGCAGTGACTGCTACATCCCTGCACTGTCTCCGCTAAGCTACCTCCTACACCGATAAGCCTCCATCTGAATGTGTGTGGTCCTTTATCTCTACCTGCTCGCTATCTGTACACATCAACCAGAGAGCGGAGCCCGATTTCACAGCTCTTTACTGCCTGCCACACCGCACCGCAAACCTACAGACGACCACGCACACACATCCTGGCATATATGGACTACGCTAATAAACTGCACCATCACAGAACTTCATGCTGCGACGCTGTGAAAGACAGACCTATTTTGTTCCTGCCCTCTGTCAGGGAGGTTAGATTGACGTAGATCAGGTCCCAGATCCCACATCCAGGCTGTACCTGATATCTTCTCACTATTTTTACTCTGACTTTAGGATTAGAACTCTGATGGCCCCGAAATAGATTCAATTAACAAACAATCATCCATATTTAATTAAGGTTTTAATAATTGTCAATGAGCACTTGTTAACTTTTAATAAGTACTGTCCGTATCGAGATAATTTACATGTTGGGTAATTATCTTTTTCTATTAGATTTCATTGTATGGGTTTGGAACATTCATTTTTAAGCAATTTGCTCTATATTTTATGTAAGTATCTTGCAATGTGGTAATTAACATCATTTCTAATCTGATAATTGGTCTTAATTAAAAATCGGTTAACTTGATAAATGCCAATTAACGTTGACGGAATGTTTCCTTTAAAAGTTTACAAAAAGCGGATGGTTCTTGTGAAATGTCTCGTGAAAAGGCCGCCAAAAAGACGGAGAACGTCCTCCAACACGGTGCCTTGTCTCGACACATCCTCCTGATGCCCAGATAAGATAGGGCCATGAGATAAGATAAGGCCAGGCTTTCAAAGGGATTTTTCATGCCTTTACGCACTGTATTCAATTTAGATGGCAAGATATGCACGATAATAAATTAGATTTGGAAAGGGGTGAATATAACATGTTAGTCTATAAACCCAGGCTATTTTGAGAGCAATTTGCATGCATCAGATTGGAAAAGATTGTTTATCGTAGCAATGCTGAATACATCGCCATTATGGTAGCTTGTACAAATGACTAAATAAGTCACTGGGATATACGAGAATATTCAGATGGTCTAATAGAAATGACCTTTTCCAGGAGTTCCTTAGGTGAACTTGTCCACAGTGTGAGATGGGGAGCGAGTGTGTCTGGCAGTATTTGACAGGGGGGGTGGAACACACATAGCACTGTCCCAGCCAGACCTGATGAAGAGCTCCAGCTGGTAACAAGACGAGCCTCTCTCGGACAGTGGGGATTTTTCATCCAGTAATGTGGGCATGGGTCATTAATTGCGTCTTGCCATGGGACCAGTGGGCTTGTCATTTGAGTATAGCACATCTATACATCTCTCCCTCCCTCCCTCCCTCCCTCCCTCCTCGTCTTCCCCTCCTCCCCTTTGTCCTCTGGGCATGGCAGGGTGTGAGGAGGGGCTGGGGGGTCCACCTCCAGGAAGGCTTTACCCTCGTCCAGTAGCAGTGTGGTCATTTTGCAGGAATCAGTCAAATGAATAGTTCTGGGTTAGACTAAATCCTTGTAATGTCAGGTCATCCTGGGCATAAGGGTGTGTGTGTGTGTGTGTGTGCATTAATGGGCGGGTGGTTGTCAACACTAGAGTAGGTGGTCCAGCTCTGCTCTACAGTGAGAGACAGAAGAGGTGGAGGATAAGGACACAGCCTTGCACTCGCTCTCCCTTCTATCTCTCTCTCTCTCTGTCTCCCCCTCTCTCTCCCCTCCTCTCTCCCCACCTCCCTCCTCTATCCCTTCTCTCTCTCTCCCTCTCTCTCTCCGTCTCTCCCTCTCTCTCTCCGTCTCCCCTCCTCTCTCCCCTCCTCTCTCCCTTCTCTCTCTCTCCCTCCTCTCTCCCTTCTCTCTCTCTCTCCGTCTCCCCCTCTCTCTCCCCTCCTCTTTCCCCACCTCCTTCCTCTCTCCCTTCTCCTCTCTCTCCATCTCTCCTCCGGGGAGTGATGTGTTTTGTCAGAAGCATCTGCTTGGTCGCAGGGCGTGAGGTAATCCTCGACCTTGAGCGTGTCGGTGGAGCCTGAACGCCGTGCTCAGCTGTGGGCCCTGCATGGGGCCCATTAACACCTCTCCCACTCTGACCAGCAGCCACCTCCACCAACGCCACAGCCAGCCTGCTGACCGGCTCACACAGCGGTGAGACGGCATCTTCACACCCTGTGGAGACTTGCTTTCTCACTTCTGTTTCCTCTCTCTCCCTCCCTCTCTCTCTCACTCTCTCCCTCTCTCTCTCTCTCTCTCCCTCTCTCTCCCTCTCTCTCTTTCTCTCTCACTCCCCCTCTCTCTCTCACTCCCTCTCTCTCACTTTGATTGTGCCCTAATCTGTCTCTGTTTCATTGGCTGTCTGTTTTCTGTCCCTCTTTCTCCTTGGTTGATGTGTTTGTCGATGGTCTCCCTCATTGGTCACTGCTCTATCTCTGCTCTTCAAGGCCTGTAAAGGACCCCAGCACTGAACTACTATACGATGTATTCCTAACCCATGGCATATCTGCTAAACAAGTGCAAAACTTGAATAATGTTTGGGAATTAATCCTATTCTCTCTCTCTCTCACGGTTCTGTAGTGGCTGCAGTGATCCTCAGCTCTTACAGTTTTTTTTTTTCTAAATCTTTTTCTTTTTCATTTGCTCCTATGTGGAGGATCTGTCAGCCACTCTGCTGACACCTCTCCCTGTGTTGTTTTACACTTGGTGTCAATACTGACAGCTTATCGCAACTTCCCAGCACAACTGGAGGGAGGGGGGTGGGGGGGGGGGGTCCTGGGCTTTAGGGAAGGAGAGCAAAATGTTTTGGGAGGACCTGCAGAGGGATTCCTCTGTGGATGATTTCAGCCTTAATTACTGGTTGTGTTAGATTTCCATGGTTCATTTGTTGTGAAAGTGCAGAGGTCATTTCCCTGAACGCAACCTCCGGTAATTAGTGTGTGGCAACATCCCACCAGCCTCTCCCAACACACAGCCTTCACTGTAGTCCCCCCCCAGCCTCTCCCAACATACAGCCTCCACTGTAGTCCCCCCCAGCCTCTCCCAACACACAGCCTCCACTGTAGTCCCCCCAGCCTCTCCCAACACACAGCCTCCACTGTAGTCCCCCCAGCCTCTCCCAACACACAGCCTCCACTGTAGTCCCCCCAGCCTCTCCCAACACACAGCCTCCACTGTAGTCCCCCCCCAGCCTCTCCCAACACACAGCCTCCACTGTAGTCCCCCCCAGCCTCTCCCAACACACAGCCTCCACTGTAGTCCCCCCAGCCTCTCCCAACACACAGCCTCCACTGGCATCTGTTCAACTGATCTGTCAGCCAATCAGCTGAGCTTTCTAGCTCGTCTCTATGTCCCTGACGTCTGCCTACTGTCTTCTCTTCGTCTTCAGCCTGACGATCACCCCTCCTTTAGTTTGGTTTAGGTACCTGCTTATTAGTTGTAAAAAATATTTGATCCTCCTTACATCCTCCTTACACCTTCAAAGAGATAGATTAGACAATAGGCAGGCAGCATGTATGATGTCAGTTCAGGGGGTAAGAAGGGGTCATGGGTGTCTGAAGGAAGCCAATAGCATTGCAGGGGAGTATCGGTGAAGGTCTGCATGTCGCCATGGCGCTGGCGTCCCTTTTCTCCCGATGCCACGAGTGGGGCCGTCCCTACCCGCGGCCAATTAAGCAAATCACGGTGAAAATAAGAGCATTTTATCTGTATTTGCCCGTGGCCATGACAGCACATTGCTATCAATTCTTTCTTCAGGCTCGCTGGAAAACAAATTGGCGCATTAACCGTTGAATGGCTAAAGAGGCACTCAGGCGGGGCCCTCCAGGGCCGCCCTGGGGGACTGAAGAGGCTGCCGGTTGGGAGCCAATCTGTCTGCTTTATCATTCAGCGAGACAGTGGCAGGGCTGGAGAGCAGAGCTCAGACGAGCAAGGGCCAGGAGCCAACCGCAATACTTTCTCTCTCTTTCTATCTCTTCTCTCTTTCTTTCTTTCTTTCTTTCTTTGTATTCTCGGACTATCCCGACCAACTGATTTATCTTGCTGTCTTTCGCAATCATACATCTCGTACCACTTACGCGCACACACTACACAAACACACACACACATACCGCACATGATCTCTCTCTCTCTCTGTCTCTCTCTCTCTCTCGACTCTATCTCTCTCTCTCTCTCTCTGTCTCTCTCTCTCTCTGTCTCTCTCTCTCTCCCCTTTGGCAGGCCCAAGCTGTTTGTCTTTGTGGCCTGATGGCTCCTCTCTATTTATCTGTTATTACACTGGGATTGGCAGATCCTAAAAGCAGGAGGGGTCCCCCTGGTCTGTGCCAGCAGTGTTGGCTGCGTTACCTCGTCTCTCCTCCCCCTCTCCTCCTCCTCTCCTCTCCTCTCCTACCTCTCTACTCCTCCTCTCCTCCTCCTCTCCTTACCTCTTCTCCTCTCCTACCTCTCTTCATGCCGCCTATTTTGCCTCCCACAAAATTCCACCCCTCCCCCCATCCCCCCCACTCCCCCCCCACCCCCCACACACACATCTTATCTTTATCGATCGCTCTCTGTCATCAGACAGTGCTACGTCGCTCACAAAGTGTGCGTATGTACACATGTGTGCACGGAGAGTGTGTGTGTCAGTGTGTGTGTGTGTCAGTGTGTGTGTGTTTGTGTGGGGGTGCTCTCTCCCCTTCACTCTGGCTCATCAGCTCCAGTGACTGTGTTCTCCTGCCTTTGTGCCCCAGCCCCCCCCCCCCCCCCCCCCCCCCCCACAGACCTCTCCTGCCACCCCTAAACCACCACCGCCAACACATCAGAGGAGCTTTCATTGCTGCCTAATGAGGATTAGCGTGTTTGTGTTGTTTGTATGTGTCTTGCCCTAATCCCTTTTTCAGTAATAAGCCATTTGCGGGAAAGTGCCGGTGATGGCAGTAATTTATGCATGCCTCTGGTTTGCGTCTGATTGGACCATCTAAGTGGGTGGAGCGCTTGGAATGGCCATTCCGATAGAGGGATGTATTTCCTGTGTGGCTTTTCATGTTACCCAAGCTGCAACGGTGTCTCCCTTTGGTCTAAATAAGTAATTGGATCCATTCGGCCTGCTTCTGCTCCTCGGGGGAACGTACCTGGAATCGAGTCGACCTCTCGGGAGAGTCTGCTGAGTGTGTGAACTGGAAATGGAAGAATCCCATTGGGAGATGGATCCTGGAAGGGTGGGCCCCCGTTTGGAGTCCCTCTACTCATCAGAGACCTCCTCATGTCCTATGGAAGTGGGCAGGAGCCTGAGGGATCGCACCCCAGGCTGAGTTGATGGCCTTTAGGCCTCAGGCTAGTTCTGGGCCTCGGGGTGGGGGGTGTGTGTGTGTGCGGGTTCCCTGCTGGCTGTTGGCGGGAGCTTCAGAGGGGGCAGGGGGCCCCAGGCTCCGGGCCCTGCCAATGTCACGCCCTGTCACTCACCATGCGGCTGCCACCGAGGCTCTGCTCCTCTGCCCCCCCCCCCCTCCCGGCACAGCCACGCCACAGGAAGAGGGGCCAGTCTGGGCGGCTCGCAGCCAGGGACAGGTGGGAGGTCGAGGTGGGTGGGAGGGGAGGTGGGGGGTCGAGGGCAGGGGAAGAACTGGGGAGAGACCAAGGAATCAAACTGCAAAATATCCCTGCTCTGATACACAGGTGTGTGTGTGTCTGTCTGTGTGTGTGTGTGTCCTGATAATACATGACAGGGATTGGTAGTGATGGGACACGCGCAGACTAACTGGAAACGTCAGCAGCATATCAATAACCGCCTGCCAAATATGGAGGGTCTGTCTGGCCGTTCGGGGTTTTATATGATCTTTTCATTTATATTCCGGCACTCTAATATCAATACAACATAAAACAACATGGAGGCCATGTACTTCATGAATCAGTTTAACAACATGCTATTTCAGCCAGCACAGTGCACACGATCGCCATATTAAATCCATAGGTGTTAGCCCATAGTTGCAGACGGTAGAATGCAGTACAGTTCCAATGTCTAGTCTGGTCTCTCTTGTTGGCATATATCGAGGGTTGACCAGTGTTGCACCGCAGTATGACTCCTCTGCTGCTCCTCAGCAGTCCGCTGTCCTCCCACTCTGTCACCCCCCCCCCCGACTTCTCTTTCTTTTATTTTATTTTAAACTTCCCCCCTTGGTTCAGTTTTACGGGAGGGTGGCGGGGGGGGGGGGGTGCAAATGAGTTCCCAACAAA
>CM059325.1:8046819-8094319 GCA_030340685.1 Protosalanx chinensis
ACCACACACACACACACACAGACACACACACACACACACTCAGACACACACACACTTTCTGATAATGGAGCAGAGAGAGCTGGAGGCTGCTATCTACTGGCCATGCCGTTTTAAATGGGATTTGGCCCGTGTGTGTGTGTGTGTTTGTGTGTGCGTAAGACTCAATACCCTGTGGCAGTATACTCTATCTGTGTGTGAGCATACACACAGACGTATGTGCGTGCGCACGTGTGTGTGTGTCTGGATATTAAACTACACATGCCAGGCATTACTGTATATGTGTGTGTGTGTGTTCTTACATGCCAGGGAGGAACCGGGACTGGATTAGGAGGGCTGACGTGGAAGAGAGAGAGACAGAGAGAGAGAGAGAGAGAGACACAGAGAGAGAGAGACAGAAAGAGAGAGAGACAAAGAGAGAGAGACAGAAAGAGAGAGAGACAAAGAGAGACAAAGAGAGAGAGAGAGAGAGAGAGCGAGAGACAGAGAGAGAGAGACAAAGAGAGAGAGAGAGAGAGAGAGAGAGAGAGGAGGTGAAAGAGAGAGACAGCAGACAGCCACAGGGAGGGTGTTGGTTAGCGTTCCTTGCTAACAATAGCAGATAAGACAAAGCAGGGATGTTTGCTGTCTCTGTCCGCATGGTCAGCCATTAAAGCAGCTCCGCTATCTGATTGGAGGAGAGGATGCTGGCTGGAATCAGCCAATCCCAGACGGGTCCAGCGTCTCGGGCCCCTGCAGCACTTCCCGTCCCCTTTTGATGACCTCATCCGTGCCTCCTGCAGTCAGGCCGTGTATCTGCCTATCCATCTGTTGGTCTGACCGACCGAAGTGTATTGGGTGTATCTTGTGTGTGTGTGTGTGTGTGTTGTCAGGTTGCTGGTGAGTCTGGAGCTGCTCTGGGCTCATGGTCCCACCTGAGTCCTCTTCTCCTCCATGCCTTATTTCCCTTCGTTCTGAAGCCTCCATCTGGTTTCCATTCTTCCATTCATCAACATGCCGAGGTGAGGACTTCTCATCCTCCTGCTCCTCCTCTCATGTTCTCAGTTCACATAGGATGAAAGCAGCAGTAAGAGGAGGGGTGGGGGGGGCATGGGGGGGGGCATGGGGGGGCGCAAGGGGGGGAGTGTTTGTGCGCAGAGACAGAGAGAAAACGTGCAAGGATGGGATGCATGTGTGTGTTTGGTTGTTTTCCCTGGTGTGTGTTGAGAGAGAGGAAGAGAGGAAGACGAGAGAGAGAGGAAGAAGAAGAGAGAGGAAGAGAGAGAGAGGAAGAAGAGAGAGGAAGAGAGAGAGAGGAAGAAAGAGAGAGGAAGAAGAGAGAGAGGAAGAAGAAGAGAGAGAGGAAGAGAGAGGAAGAAGAGAGAGAGAGGAAGAAGAGAGAGAGGAAGAGAGAGAGAGGAAGAAGAGAGAGAGGAAAGAAAGAGAGAGGAAGAAGAAGAGAGAGAGGAAGAAGAAGAGAGAGAGAGCGAGAGAGAGAGAAGCCTGTGTGTGTGTGTGTGTGTTTCCTGTTGTGTGTTTCAGTATTCCCCTATTCTGTCACATGGCTGCAGTCAAATGTGATGTTTCAACAGTAACAGCCTTTTATCCGGTGTCTGTGATCTGAACCTCCCACCCCGCAGACAGGTGTCCCCTGCATTCATACAGACGGCGTCTGGACATATGTCTGACAGTTCTGGGGCAGCCTCTGTGTTTGGTACCCTTGATCTGGTTATTAGAGAGTATTTGGAAACGTCCTTGGAGAGTTAAGATCCCGTTTTTGGGGGCAGACTTGAGTAGTCGCACCGGAGAAAGTGAGCAGACAGCAGGAACAGCTGCTCGGTGGCCCCTGGCTCTGTCTGCGACTCGCTGGCCTGATAAAGAGCTGCTTACAGGCAGGGCTGAGCGCAGGTGACGGCAACACTATTTGTTAGGGTGTGTGTGTGCGTGCATGTGTGTGTGTGTGTGTGTGAGAGAGAGAGATAGGCTGCATTGAGACAGGTGGGGCATGCACGCACACACACATCCACACACACACAGGTGTGAGACAAACCTATTTACTGTACAGGACGAAAGATCGCACTCAGAAACACACTACATATCTTTCATTAGGTGCGCACACGAACACGTGAATACACACTAACACACACACTCGTGGCCACACACACCCACTGGGGCTACCTTGGCCAGTACACGTGTGTGCTAAAGGCCACGTCATCTCGGTACTCGCGCTCTCTCCGAACGGCTCCAATCTCAAACACAATGTTTTCACTTCACACTACCTTCGTGCAGAGCGGTGCCTGTTGATTTGACAGCACGCACGCCAACCCATTGAATTAACTCTATCGATGTCTCGGTTTCGCGACGCCACTTTAAATGTGTTTGTTTGTTGGTTTTAATGCGCTCCGTTCCCCCCCCTCACACACACACACCCACATGGACACACACGCTGTTTTGAGTCGTCTCGGTCCGAACATTGGGAATAATTAGCATGGTATTGAAAAGTAATAATGCTATGGATTAATGTGGGAGTGGTGGAGTGGAGCACATCATTGAGTGAGACAAATCCATGCTTGGAATTGGCAGACAAAGCAGGAAGCAGTCAATACGGATTATAGCTAAGCTGCCCCACTTTGGCAGGGGAGGCGCTTTGGACTGGCATCGATAGGCCTCTCACAGGTCCCCCTTGCCATCTCTTGGAAACTCCCCACCGACACACACACACACTCACACACAAGTCGGCCAACACAAACGCACAGACAGTCCAGGGCAGTGTTACCTGGGAAGGCGCACCTTGACCAGAACACCCTGCACACAGGCAACAGACACACAGACCATGACAAACCTGCAGACAGACAAGCAGACAGACAGACAGACAAGCAGACAGACAGACAGACAAGCAGACAGACAGACAGACAGAGAATCAGACCGACAGACAAGCAGAGAGACAGACAGACAAGCAGACAGACAGACAGACAGACAAGCAGACAGACAGACAGACAAGCAGACAGACAGACAGACAGACAAGCAGACAGACAGACAGACAAGCAGACAGACAGACAGACAAGCAGACAGACAGACAGACAGAGCGGGGGAGATAAGAGAGGAGGGAGGAGCTGACATGGCAAGAGACAGGGAGAGGTGGGAGAGGGGGATGGGAGAGGGAAGCTGGGCATCATGCCATGTCTGTCCCTCCACCCTACCTCCCTGGCACCCCCTCCAGCCACCCCCTTCCAGCCCTCCCCCCCCCCTCCAGGGCCGCTCTTGGCACTGCCACGCTGAGGACGCTGCCAGCTGGGCAAACACTCAAGTCGTTGACAGAATAAGCAGCGAATAGAGGCAGAGGCGACAGATCGAAGCCCAGACTGAGTACAACCAGATCAGTGGATCCCTCCTGCCTCCGACTCTCTCTCTCTGTCTCTCTCTCACTGGCCTACTCCTCCTCTTTGTGTCATCTCTCTCTTTCTCTCTCTCTCTCTCTCTCTCTCTGTCTTTGTCTCTCTCTCTCTCTCTCTGGGGGGTGAATGCAGGTAAATGCACTATAGTGAACTATAGATGAGCATTTGGTGTTATACTATTTACCTATGTTAAGTTCCCTGCTTATGATATTGTGTTTTTGTCTCTGGGTGTAGTGTGTGTGTACACGTGTGTATGTGTGTGTGTCTAGGAGCACAGTAGTGTTCCTGTGCTCCCAAGCCCCTGAGAAACTGGTTAATAAATCTTGTCACGCCCTCCTTCTCTAACAGCCATCTTCAACATAGCCCCAACACCCTCAGCCCAGACACACACACACACACACACACACACTTTATCAGTAAGACCTCAGCCAGTTCCCTGTAAAATCCATCCCTCCCCCTTCTCAAAAAACTGTTTATATCTCGGAACACGCACTGCTAAAGCAGGAAAGCATACAAACAGACCCCCCCCCCCCCTCGCCTAAGTCAGCAGTAAACATATGTTTAGGCCCGAATCTAAACAAATAATCCTATAAGCAAAGAATCGGCCAATCCCATCCCTACTTTTAATATGGAGAGAAAGTGGAGTGGGAGGAGGATGAGGGGGAAAGGGGGGGATTTCTGTATTTTATTTCATTCACTCACATTCCGTTTTTCTTTTCTTTTCTCTTTTCAGTTCAGTCGCATATTTTCTCCTGGAATAATTCTTTAATTTTGCTGTTAATGGCAGCGCGGGGCCTGGGGGGGGGCGGGGGACGGGGACGGGGGCCAGGGAGCGCCCGCCTCAGAGCATTGTGTTTTTTTTTTATTTTTAGGACATATCTCCAGTGGAGATCCTCGGCCGGCTTAGGCGGCCCCGTCCAAAAATAGCGTTCGAAATCCGGTGGAATAATAGGCAGAGAGAAAAGAGGATGGGTGGGGGTTGGGAGGGAGGGAAGGAGGGAGGGAGGGAGAGGGATGGGTGTTTGGGAAGGGGGGTTTGGTGGGTGGTGGCGGGGGGGGGGGGGGGGTGATAGGGATTTGGTGCAGCTGAGGTTTAGCATTCAAATGGGAGTGGGGCTGGGTGGGGGAGGGAGGGGGGGAGGGAGGGGGGAGGAAGGAAGGAGAGCGGAGGGAGGAGAGCGGGGGGGGCGTCTCGACAGAGGGCCCTGGCGCACGGCGCTTTATCGTGTCCCTACAGCCAGGCCTGCTTGTTTATGAATACCAAACGTGGCTCAGGACCAGATGAGTGAGCTGTCTTTGTGTTGTCGAGTGCGCCGCTACAGAACGCCTCTCCTGGCTGTGGGGGAGGGGGGAGGTGGTGCTCTGGTGTAGAGGGCAAGCTGAGGACCCATGTAGAGCCTTCTACCTGATGCGCTGTTGCCATGGGAATGGCTGTCCCCGGATGATGGTGACGCTCTCGTTACACGCAAGAACGCACAAAAACCCACCGATGACACAATCACACACAACCCTGACACGCTGTCCTTAGAGCAGACACTGGGCACACAATCATGCACACGCGCACAAATACCATTCCTTTATCTTCTCACTCCAACAAGTTCTGTTGAATATTCATGAGGTGGTGTCTACAGAAGGTCCCTCTTCCGCTCTCTCTTCCTCTCTCTCTCTCTCTCTCTCACGCTCTCCCACTCTCTCCTTGTCCTCTCGCACTCCCTCTCTTTTTTCAAACAATTTCTCTCTTCTTTTCTCTCTCTCTCTCTCTTCCCTATATCTCCCTTTCTCTCTCCCTCTCTTCCCCATATCTCCCTTTCTCTCTCCACCATATCTCCCTTTCTCTCTCCCTCTCTTCCCCATATCTCCCTCCCTCTCCCTCCCTCTCTCTCCATAGGTCTTTGATGGTCTTTGTCTTGACTCCTGTACTGCCTTTAAAGCAGTGGCGTCTGTGTGAAGTCAGTCAGCCTTTGAAGGATTTATTAGGCCTGCTGGTTGTCTTCTGTAGACACACCCTGTAGTGGACTCAGCTGTGTGTAAACCCTTTCCCTGGTGGATGTACACACTGAAAAATACACACACAAATTGTTGATTATTCACACGCAAACACACAACAAAATGTGCAACCCTTACTAATATACACACAGACACACACAAACAAACACACAGACACATAAGTCCATTTTGCCAGAGGGGAGAGAGATCACACACTCTGTGCTCTGTTAGTGGCCCAGCAGGACTTAACTCATTCTGCTGCCAGGCCTAGAGACGGATAGGACAATAATTCACACAACCATCCACTGAGGCTGTACTTTATTCAAGAGCTTAACAGCCTTATCCACTGCTGCTATTCTATAGGTGCTTTAATGCTGCTTGTTGATGAGAAGCGAAATGTTCCCAGTTTAGGCCTGTATGTAGTGAGCTGTTAGGACGTGTATTCACTCTTCAGAGGACTGCGATGCAATGGAGCGTCAACAGAGCTGCAGTCTCCTCAGCAGTTGTTTCAGCATGTCCACAGGCCATGTGCTCACCCAGCGATATGGGGCTGTGTGTGTGTGTGTGTGTGTGTCTTCATGCTAAGATTATTAGCAGGCTGACTGAGCAAGAGCTGTCTGCTGTGTGTGTGGGTGTGTGTGTGTGTGTGTGTGGGCGCCATGCTGAGAGGTGAGCGCTGGTGGTAGAGGGTGGGACCCTGTGGCCCTCTCTCTCTCTCTCTCTCTCTCTCTCTCTCTCTCTCTCCCTCTCCCTCTGTCTCTCTCTCTCTCTGTCTCTCTCTCTCTCCCTCTTTCTCTCTCTCTCTCTCTCTCTCTCTGTCTCTCTCTCTCTCTCTCTCTGTCTCTCTCTCTCTCCTCTCCTCTCTCTCTCTCTCTCTCTCTCTCTGTCTCTCTCTCTCGCTCTCTCTGGGTGAAGCCATGGGCACAGACTGCCCACCATGCCGCTGTGCCCGCTGCCAGCCTGCCCACTGAACCATCTGACACACATTCACACCTCTCCCTGGCAGGCCCGGCCAGCCCCTGCGACCATGCTGTACCCACCCACACGCTAGGACCAGCTCTTAGACAGCTTTCTGGTTAACAATGTACACACACACAGTCAGTATGCATAGATGCCCCAGAGGTACCCCTTATGCAAATCATTGTTCTAGAATGTTCTGTGTTCATGCAACAACATCAGTTGTGGTCGTGTAAAGAGAGACAAATCGCCTGGCAAAAAAAACCCAATTACATTCACCTTTGGTTTCTCACACGATGAACATGTTTTAGTTTTTTTTTATAAACGACTTTTTTTTATTTCTTTTTTTTATCTCCCTGCTTTCTTCCAAACCCTGCTCAGCTCTCGTTCTCTCGCTCGACTGAGAATTCCCGTTGTTGCTGACGTTGTTCTGCCCTGTCCAACAGTCTGCTTGTCCATATGCCCAGAGCCGGACCCCAGAACATGGCTCACCCTATGTGTGTCTTTGTTAGCTATTTGCTAGCTGTTTAAATGTGCCTAATGACATGCAGCAGAAGAGATAGATCAGCTGCTTCCTCGCTCTCTCTCCTCACTCACTGTGTCTCTCTCTCCTCGCTCGCTGTCGCTCTCTCTTTCTCTCTCTACTCCTTTTCAGCGTTTTTCCTTTCCTTTTGCCGTGCGGCATATCTGAGGTTAAACTTTCTTTCTCTCTCTTTGTATTATCTAGTTGTTCCGCCTCCTCGCTTTCTCTCTTTTCTTCTGTAACTTCTCGCTTTCTTCACCCTCTTTCTTCCTCCGCTCCTCTCCTTCAGCTCTTTCTCTCCCTTCCTCTCCACCTCCATCCCTTCGTTTATTCATGCTATCTCTAAACCCCTCCTTCATCCCTCCTCCTTCATGGATCTATCCTCTCTGTCGCTCCTCTCCGCCGCTCTCCTGCTCTCCCTCCTTTCCCTTCGTCCCTCCCTATCTCCCCTTCTTTGCTCCAGCTCCCCTCCCTCCCTCCTTCCCTCCCTCCCTCCCCCCTCCTCCCTCTGCCCTCACTCTCAGTAGTAAGCCATCTAATCTCTC
Organism: Protosalanx chinensis; assembly: GCA_030340685.1. Classification (NCBI taxonomy): domain Eukaryota; kingdom Metazoa; phylum Chordata; class Actinopteri; order Osmeriformes; family Salangidae; genus Protosalanx; species Protosalanx chinensis. The sequence continues at coordinate 8,054,202 of CM059325.1, forward strand.
CTGCTCAGACTGCGTGGCACACGGCGGCCTTTCGCAGGCCCACAGATGCCCTCAGTCCAGGGGGCACTTCCTGTGCAGGTGTGCCATGGGGTGGGCCAGCTCAGGGATCACTCAGTGCTGCCGGCCACGGATCAGGAGGTCCGGGCGGGGTGAAGCCTCTCACAGCCAATCGTCAGCATCCAGACAGATGTCGCTGGATATTAGCTACTCCCTCCCCTCCCTTCTCCTCCCCCAACATTCCCACAACACCACGTGGCATCACGCTGACTCATCAGGATGGGGGTGGTGGGGGGGTGTGGGGTGGGGGGGGTCTGTGGGGTGGGGTGGGGTGGGTTGGGGGGGGGCTTTCCTTAGATAGTTTGTTCTTGTTCACCGTCACTGGCATCTCTTAATCAATGTAATTGGCTTGTAATTAGCATATGTTAATTAATGATATTTACTACAAATTAAAGGTATGAATGGTCCCAGAGGGTTTCCTGTTCATCTAATTAGAACCAATTAGCTGCAATTAACACGTGTAAATGAGACGCTACTGAGTCCAAAACAAACAGTGTGCAGACTGCTGCCCACTTTCCCCTGCAGTTTAACCTACACAGGCTGGGTGTGTGTGAGTGTGTGTGTGTGTTTGTGTGTGGGTGTGTGTTTGTGTGTGTTCGGGTTTTTGTGTGTGTGTGTTTGGAAGACACTTCAAAAACAATATCTCCTCATACTCAAAACACCTAAATTAAAAGCCACTACAATTCACTCATGTTTCGACTGATTAACAGAATCATTGTCAAATATGTTTCCATATTGTTTACCATGCATAAAATATCTATCATAAGCTGTCATTAGAACACATTGGTTAGTATTCACGGGTTTGTGAAGCGACTGTTATAACATGTCTTAGTATGGCACTGCCTGGAGTTGTGGGAATGCAAAAGAAAATCACTGAGGTTTATTAATTGAAATTCAGTCATCAATATGTTGTTGTGGGGCGCAGGAAAACCCAGCTGTGTGGAGGATGGAGAGTAATCCCACGCAGAGAAAATTGCCAAGAAATAAGATGATGTAAACAAAGAAAACGTAAACAAATATAAATAATAATAAACACAACCTGATAAATCATCTATTCCACAACCATAACATTTAGTCAAAATAAAGTGGTGAGCTTGGTTTGGTTGTGAGCCAGTTATTTCAGGAGAGATGTGTGTGTGTGTGTGTGTGTGTGTGTGTGTGGGGGGGGGGGCGTTAGAGTGAACATCTTTGCGCTACTTTCCTGATATTCTATACGGCACCTGATGACCTCTGACCCTGACAGAAGCTGTGTGGCTTCCACCTCAGTGGCCCGCTACAAACATGCACACCTGACAGAACTCCAAGCTCGTCCCAGATCAATCTACTGGTACCAATCTAGATAGAGCCTTAATACTCTCCTAAAGCCTTAACTATGCTCAAAGCCTTTTCTGATGGATCCTTAGGCACACAAACTTGACAATAACTTTCTATACCTTTTTTTCAAAATGCTGATATGATAGCACACTATTGTTCATTTGGCAATTTATTTATTTTTTCCTCCACCAAAATGTTATAAATACAAATATCTAGCGACTCATATGTGTTGAAGCCTGGAGGATAGAGGGGAGGAGGGGGAAGTCTTAGAAATTCAAAGTGGAGGCCTAATCTGAGTTTTGTGTATTGTGTCAGAGAACATTTGACAGGTATCTGTCTAGGTGTAGCGTTACGGAGACTGTAGCCTTAGTCCTCAGGTTTAACAGCGGAAACTGCCGGAATGCCTGGCATACTTACCTCTGTAACAATCGGAGGGTTTGCGGGAGCTTTACAGATGAGACGCCTCCACCATCCTCTTTGTTGCAGATAAGAGGGAGGTTGGGGGTGTGGGAGGGGGGGTGGGGGGGGGTAAAATACACGCACATAAGGAGAGCTCCTTGGTGCTGAACAAATCTGAGAGCTGCATTATGGATGGTAAACACGGTTGCCGTAAGAGCCTCCGGGATTTTCTGTTTTTAGGGAGGGAGTGTGTGTGTGTGTGTTTTGTGTTTGTGTGTTGGCTTGGGCTATTGTGTGTGTGTGCGTGTGTGAGTGTGTGTGTGCAGTGGGGGAGAGGTTGTACAACGTAGGTTGCCCAGGCAGGAAACCTGACAACCGGAGATTTGAAAGACAACGATATTTCCAGACTTGTAGTTGATCAAGACTGAGTTAGTCAGTGAATTAAACCCCTGTGATGCTTCTCAAACTTTACAAAGTATAATTTACTTATTACTTACTACACCAACATTTAATTCCAGGCATGTCTTACACAGTAATATTACACAGTAATATGTGAAACATCTTAAACTTGAGCGACTTCACAAACAGAAAGGGAGTCAGGCTCTCTGTCTATTGGACTGGCTCCACCCTTCTCTCTGTCTGGTCTCCAGGTTGGACAGATTAGCCCCACTAAGGATCCAGGGAAGGGCCACCGTTTCTCCACAAAGCTCTCTCCGTCTTTCCGTATGTTCTCCCCGTCTACCTAGTTTGTGGGAGACGCAGACTGTCAACCCTTCCTTCCCCTGCCTGGTGGAGATAAGTGTGTCGTGTCTTTACCGCCTCCACCCCCTTCCGTTTCTCCCATCCCCTGCTCCTCACCCCCCCCCCCCCCCCCCAACACACACCCCATTCCTTTCCACCGTATCTTACATGGGGGACTCTGTCGATAGCGGAGCCCCACAGTCAGGCTGGCCACAGTGAGTAACGTGTTGTCCTTTCAGAGCTGTCACGGTGGAAAGACCATGCAGCGCACCTGTAGCGTCCTCCGAAGAGGCGCCCTTCCATCTCTGTGGGATAGAGGCATCTAGCTGCTCACACCTCCACCTGCTGCAGCAGAAAGGACTGCAGGCTGCAGGCGTTTTGTCTGTCGGCAGATACGGGCTTATGGAATCTTGTGAACATGGTGTAGTCACTTAGGGACGTGTTGGGAGATTGAAGGGGGGGGGGTGGTTCTTAGTTTTAGCAGCCTTTTATAGTGTAGTTTGAAGTTGACTTTATTGTGGTGAAGTATCCTGCCGAGCTAGACTGAGAGCAGAGACTCAGCAGTGTGAGACAGGGGTCGCAGGTCGTGGAAAGGAAATCATAAATGCAAAGTGAACACTTCCACAGAACTTCAGTTGGTAATAAGGCACATCAGTCAGCCAAAGCGGTTGGCCTTAAATGCCTCAAGCTAAAGTGAACTGGACTGTAGAGAGGAGCAGCAACTATATTGGGTCATTATGAGGTTCATTAGACTGGTCAAGCGATTTCCAGTTTGTTCAAAAGTTCATTTGTTTACAATCATTGTCCGGACACTTTAAAAACAAATTCTGTTAAAGCTGTTAAGTGGGTCTCCTAAGTTCGAAAGGGAAGTTAAAAGTGTTTGTGTGTATTCAAAAACATACTGTTTCCTAGAACTCTAGAATTCTAGAATTAGAACTCTTACAGATTCCTGTTCTTTTTCCATTTCATACTAAATGTGTCCAAATGTCTGAAAAGTATCTGTTTGTGGCATTCATTCGATCGTGAAGGATAACCCATTTACTATTACCTAACTATTTTGGATCACTTTGAATGAATTTTGATATATTTAGATGTTTTCTTCAGGGTAATATGTGCCATATCATTTACCACCATGTTTATTCTTACTGTTTGTGGGTCTCTAGCTTGATGGGTTCCACTTTAAAACTGTTCCGTAAAAATGACAAACAAAGTATACCTTTTTTAAGCGTTTTTATGGAAACAGTGTTTTGGTCAAAGGCCTTTTCATAGATACCTATTTTTCAGTCCAGTGTGTTGCCTGCATGCTAGACTCATCTCTATTTTTCCTTTCCTCTTTTCTTTTATCTCGCTCTAAATGAATTTCATCTTTTCTTTCCGCCTTATAATCATTCGCAGAAATTCTGTTCAAGTTGTGAACTTGAAAAATTCATCGCACCATCCTACCATCCCCTCCACCCAGAGAAGCGCAGGGATTCTCCACATTCACACACTGATGATTCTGATAATCCAGTTCAAATACAACTCCTGGAAAATGGGATTTGAATGACATTATATAGAAATTAGATTTCACATCTAGCGCAACTACACCCTCCACCCCTCTCCCATCTCATTCTAATTATCCCCCCCCATCCCTTTCCTCAGATAAATTCTGCCACACTTTATTCAGCTTCCCTTTGTTAATTCTGCTCAAATACTAACTCGCATATTCTTTGCGAATACAATGCATGTATTACAATACAAAGTAAACCCAGAAAACTGCTATGTATTCCATTGATCGTACCCTGGTGGATTGCCTACTGCTTGATTCATAGTGGTCCACTGCATCCCTGCAAGGATAGAGAAAATACAGTATATCTTCCAGCTAGCTACTTACCTGTAACCAATGCATAATAACATGTGAGTTTGTGTGTGTGTTTGTGTGTGCGTGCGTGCAAGGAAACGACAAATACACAAACCCCGCTGTAAAGATGTGGTTATGGGCAACAAATGGCCTGTTCCCATGGTTGCCCAACTAATAACGGTCAATTGGCTCTTTACTGTGGGTTTGTCTCTGTGATCATCCACCAATGGATCTGATAAGAAGATCCCTAATGCTGATTAGATCTGGCCCCATGTTTGTCTTCCAGTAATAGAGATTACATGATTTATTAGTGAACGAGGGGGGGGGGGGGGGGGGGGGGGGGGTGTTAACTCCCCCACCCACACCCAAAGGAAAACGCATTCCAGAAAACTCCCTGCATACTAAACTGGGATATCTTTGTACTTAGGAAACGGTTAATTGGCCCCAGTAGCTACAGAACATATCTTACACAACACGTATCTGATTGTCTGTTGCCTTAGCAGGAAGGCCATGGGATGTCTAAAACATCTACTGATGCTGCTAAGCCTAATTACAGGGCTTCATCAGTGAACAGGCAAGTTTTGTGGTGATGATTGTGTGATTGATCATTTTTGGATCCGACTGAACAAAATACACAGAAGCAGGGAAAAGCTGGGGCTTTAAAGAGGTCTTCCTGTGGGTTTTTTCTTCAGCGTGTTCATCCATCTTGTATAGTAATGATTCTGCACAGCATAAGAATAGAAAATACTATTGATTTTCACTGATGTCTTTAAATCCAGCTCAACTATGGTAGTACACAGCCATGCCTGGGCTGGGTCTTGGGGCTGGACATCACTAAAGCAGAGCTCACCTCCTCCTGATGGACTCAGCTGGGATGGAAGCGGGTTCAAGGTGGGTTTCCGTTCCCAGAGAGCACCCTGACCGCCAGCATGCCAAGTCTGCTAATTTACAGCTCTCCCTCTCTCCTCCTCTCCTTTCTCCTTCAATACACTGCTTCACTCCTCTCTGCCCTGCCCCTCCCCCCTCCTCCTCCCCCCCCCCCCCCCCACCACCACCAACCCCCCCCCCCCCCCCCCCCTCCCCCCTGCAACTCAAGGGTGTGAACATGCCAGCGGCACGCTCCAGCGATGACAAATCAGCCCTGTCCTTTCGGTCGTAAAACACCCCCGGAAGGTCGTGACCTCCTCACCTTTTCAACTCATCGGTAGGCAGAGCAGGCTCCCACCCATGTTGAGCTGAGAACACTGGAATATCACCAACATCTACACCCAACAACAGTCCCAAACCTGCTCTATCGCAACTCATTTTTCACTAGTCGTACATAACGGCAGTCTTTCAAGGTCCATTAACTTAATTTATAACTAACATTAACTAATACCACTCACACTCATTAAAAAAAACATCATATCTAGTTCCTAAAAAAAAAAGACAATAATTCTAACCTTTTAGCAACTTCCTCTGACCCTCATCCTTAACCTCTCTCCCCATCTCAACCTGTTCCCAAGCAGTTCCCTTTTAGCCTGTCAAAGTACCCTGCATATTCAAACACTACTGATGAGCTTCCCCAAATGATCTCATTCCAACCCTCATTCAACCTCCCAAACCAGCCACTCAAACCCTGTTCCTGCCCTCCAGCAGGTCAGTGATGTCTCTGTCTATCCTGAAACACCCTTGACTCCTCCAACCTCACTTCCCCACCCCACTCGCTAGCCTTCCTCCCTTTCCCATCAACCCCCACTCTCTCCTCCCTCTCTCTCCCCAAACTTCTTAACCCTACCTTGCAGCCCTCCCCCACATCCACATACATGCACACACACACAGCAATATATTGTTGCTCCCATCATCCAGGAACCACACAGTGGATAAATCTGCCCTCCAAAGGGACAGGTTCTTGGTCTCATCCCCGGAGACCTCAGAGCAGAAAGAAACAACTTAGTCTCTCTCTCCTACTGTTCTTACTCTGGAAGCTCAGCAGGTGTGAGGCAGTGGGGCATTTGAAGGAAGGGGAACTTCCAGTCAATGAATAAGATAGGTCCACATACTGCAGTCGTGAAGGCATTCATACCTGTCTATATATATTCCCAGAAAGCAGAGACAATTATCAGAATGGAACTGGATCGTGTGGTCTATGAATGACAACTGTCTTGCTTTCCTGAATGGATTTTTGTGTGGTAAATCGATTTTTTTTCTTCTCCTGTTTATTTATTTATTTATTATTTATTGGTGTTAGACTGTGGTGTGTCTCTTCATCATCATGTCTGTTCTCCTGCCTTCCTCTGCTGACAGTGCAGACGCTTCCATCCTTGTTCAGCTCGTCTCGTGTTTTGAATATGATCGCGGACAAAAAAAAACATAGCCGTTGAGACTTCTGACACAGGGGGATGGGATAAGACAAAGGCAATCGGGGTCATGTCGCGAAATGGTTAATGTGAATCTTAACAGAGGCTGCAATGTCATTATCTCCAAATCCGCCTGAGCCCTCTCGACCGGGGGTCGCGCCTCTGACGACCACTTTACATCCCCAGCCCGGCAGGCCCAGGGAGACCTGTGCATGACTGCCAATCCCATCCCGGGGATTTGTGTCCTCCTTGACGAAATTCGGTAAGCGCATGCAGACCGCCAGAAAGGTGCTTTAGAATTGAAGAATTTGTCTGGAAGTCATTGCCAATGTCAATGTCGCTGTCTGAGATGAGGTGTGTGCTCGAGGCCTTGGCATCATCCCACCACGCGCACCTCAAACCTGCTTCTTTACGCGTGTGCATGTGTGAGCGTGCGTGCGTGTACGTGCGTGTGCGTGCGTGAGCGTGCTCGTCGGGAATAAACAAGGTTGTATCGTCTTAAATGACGTGGATGTTGGAAGATTTACTGACTGCTGTAGTTTCAACAACCGCCGATAATCCTTTCCCGGAAATAAATTGTCCCATTAAGATGAAATGTGGCCCATATAGGTTTAATAAATTGAAAACGCTTGTTTGAATCCTTCGTAATTTGGAAGAAATCCCAGGCACGTCGCGAGCCTTGTGCAAAATAAGATTATTTCTCCACGTATTATAATGTATGCGCCAGTTTTATCCAACCAAACAGTGTCAGTGAACCCCCAATAAAATGTGTGCTTATTTATATGCAGTTATTCAGGTATGCAGTAAATTCCAATTACTTCTTTAGATTTCTATTTAACATGGCTAGAATATGACAGGGAGGCTGTGTTTTTGGAGCAGCAATGTAAATCTCGTTAACTCTTTATCTGCTGCATAGCAAAACAAACTGAATTCAAGGCTACTAAAGCAATCGAATATTTTAAAGAGTCTAACATGTAGCCTATAGGCCTAGGGGTAAAGTATGTAGTCTCTTCCAGTCTGTCTATATTTGAATGTGTAGCCATTGTGTGTGTGTGTGTGTGTGTGTGTGTGAGTGTGTGTTAGAGTGTGTTTTTGTGTGTGTGTGTGTGTGGGTGTGTGTATGTGTGTGTGTGTGTGTGTGTGTGTTTGTGTGTGGTTTGCGCGTGTGCACGTGAATATGAGGGGGGGACCAAATACATTTATATTCCCAGCACTCCATCTCATGCTCGGCTCCCACCGGCCCTAAATCCCGGCCCTCTCCCCCTGCGAGGACCCGCTGACGTGCAGCATGCCGGGCCAGAGCGCGTTTTGCCTATGCATTAGCCATCTATTTCCTGTGGCTGACACCTCTCCAACATAAAACCGTAAGGCAGAGGTAAAATATCTCTCTCCTGGCGAAAATAAAGCTTTGTCTCCCTCCTGATCTATAGGATATAAAATAAGCCACCCCGGCTTTGATGCTAGCTTTACCTTATGCACGGGTTGGCTGTTTCTGCACACAAAAGGCAATGAAGATGAATAGTGCAGGAGAGCCTGCTGTGCATCTCCTGCAGTCCAGCAAGACAGCCCACCCTCCACCCCCCTTCCCTCTGCTGTGCATCTCCTGCAGTCCAGCAAGACACCCCCCCCCCCCCCCCCCCCCCCCGTCCTCTGCTGTGCATTTCCTGCAGTCCAGCAAGACACACACACACCCTCTCTCAAGTTTGGAAAGGAGGCGTTGTTATTGATCAGAGAATATTGATAGTGATGCTGTACTTCCACAGTGTCATTAGCTTTAGGAATGTTGAGTTGATAAAAAAATATATATATTGATGGTCAGTGCTTGTTTTCCTATATACCCAGCCTGTGTTTGATAGTAGAGTATAACTTTGTTTAAAACTACCATCTTGATAATGATTTTAAGATGTCTACTGGACTTATGTTGGCTTTGGCCATGGTCTGTGTCTCCAGGTTTTTAATAAAGACTTTTGTTATGTGAAGATGCAGGCTATTCGTCAGTACAAATGGAGAACAGTGCATTCTTGTTCAATTTTGGCTACCGGCCACTTACAGTTATGCTATTCCTCAGCACGATCTCTATTTCCTCCAAACGACTCCCTTTTATCTTTAAAAAAATGAGTTTTTTTTCTAATAATAATTATTTGATGTTTAAACTAATATAGTTCACAAATAGCCCTAACACAAGTCTATAAGCACTTGACTGTGTCCTTTGTGTGCACATTTTCCTTTCCCTCACAAAAAAAAAGGAAGGACAAATATAAATCATGGACAGAGCCAAATAAATCTCCCAGCTATCGTACATGGGGTCCCTGTATTTTAATTCAACCCGGGGCCACATGATATCAGAGGCGGTCAGGGCTGTGCATGCTGCCATGCAGAGGCTATCTGCCTGTTTCCAGCCTTGCAGGGTGTCCCTGGGGCATCCCCTACTGCCAGATCATATCAAAGCAAAGGGAGTGGTTATCACCACACATTATATTATAATCATTAGTGATCCTGGCCCCTTTCACCCCTATTGCAGAATAAGTGCGAGGAACCATTAATCTAGAACCAGAACTAGAACTGGGCCCTCAATAGACTAGAACCCCATTTCCACTGTCCCTCGGTTTCTGATTGGCTGTGCACACGTCCTCATTGGCCTAAAAAGGTATTTCCGTTTTTTTTAGATATAATTTAGTGGATATGCATTCACACCTAAATTATCTTTGTTATTTTTATAGTTATGTTATTAAATGGGTTCGTTGAATATGGACTATTTCTACTGCAGAGGTCTGTAGGATATTCTATGAATAAAAAATGCAGATGCATACAGAAGAAGAAAAAACATAACTGGCCATGAGTACAGAGAGAAGTGAAGTCATAACCTTTAGTGACTCGTCCCACAGCAAAAAAACGAGTTCTTCTCCATCTGGATGGAATTCGCCCCCTAGTGTTAAAGGCAACGACTGTAATGTGAGAATGACAGTGAGATGGGGGATGTCTGCTCCAGTCTGGGCCTGCAACTGAGCCTAAACTCACTGGATATCAGAATCAATTCACCATGCAAACGCTGTAAGTATAGTGATATCGCTTATTCTTAAGTATAGTTGAAGTTGTAGACAATTGCATGGTGAGGCAGTAAGGGGTATTTCGCATGGGAGAAGCTCTGTGGTGTCAGCGTTTGATTATCGAGTCAGGGGAGAGGCAGCAGCTGTTCCAGAGATGGACGGGCAGCAGGGATCTATAGGTTTCATCGAATTTCTCTCTCCATGCTGCGTTGGAGTTGGAAAGTCAGGAAAATGTTTATATAGTTTCTGGTCAGTGGCCCCGGGAGGTCAAAATTGGCATATGGAGTTCCAAGAACCTCCCAAGTTTTACAGATAGCATGAGCCATATGTTGTTTTCTTTTTGGACCAATTTGTAAATGTAGTTTTTTCAATCTTTCTATTCTTAAACGTGGCTCTCGTGAACATATTATGCTCATGCGCGGTCCAGATTGGGTCAAGGTGGGTGTTTTTTGTGCTGGATTGTATCACTGTGGTCTCTCAAGCGTCCTCTTCCTTCACGCGCACAGCCTCTCACCTCAGCGCAAGCACCGTGGCGCGCGCTCGCAGTGTTTGGGCTCGTGGTTAGTGACAGCGCGCTCTCGCGTGCCTTTGTGCCCGCCTTTCTCTCGTGCACGCTGCGAAAATAGTCATTTTATGAATAAGATCAAATCACATGCTTGATGGTGAACCACCCTGCTCTTTATCGTATAAATCTGGGATTTGTAAGATATAATTGTGTGACTTTCCTGCTTAAAAAGCAAATTTCGTCCGTATTTCGTATTTCGTCAATAGTTTAAAGAAGGATTGCCAAACTGTTATGTTTTCAGTGTTTTTCTCCCCCTCTATAGACATTTTGGCAATTGTTAAATAATTTCGGATATGGTCTATGTGGCTTTGGCATGTTTGAAACGAAGAGTTACATTTTAAGATAGTTTTATTATATATAATTAAAATACAATACTTAATGTTATTCTGACCATTATTTTCTAAAGCGTACAGCTTCATCTTCATGAAGTTCACATTAAATAGCCTGTAGCCAGTCCAGTTTCTCAGTTTTAAACTTTGATGAAAATGAACGCTCTCTCTTCCGCCCTCTCTCTCTCTCTCTCTCTCTCTCTCTCTCTCTCTCTCTCTCTCTCTCTCTCTCTCTCTCTCTCTCTCTCTCTCTCTCTCTCTCTCTGTCTCTCTCTGTCTGTATGTCTCTCTCTCTTTCTGTCTATATGTCTCTCTCTCTCTCTGTCTGTATGTCTCTCTCTCTCTCTCTCTCTCTCTCTCTCTCTGTGTCATCTTATTATGGAGCCCCTTCAAACGATGAACCAAACGAATTACACAGGTGTAACACAAACACATGAATAGGCTGAATCTGGGAAAAATCAATATAGTGTTCATGACGTGACGTGAGATGAGTCCGCCTGTGAAATCAGAACCAAGGCTTCACACCCCAGCAGACAGGAGGGCAGCGCGCGGCGGGGTGGGGAGAGGGGGCCCGTGCTTCCTAACCTCCCCCCCCCCCCCCCCCCCCCCCCCGGTGCGCTCAGCTGATCAAAGCCCCAGTCAGAGGTAATATTTCTCACTTTATTACCGGAGTCACGGCGTGTCTGCACGGCCAGCGATCACAGAGTCCACTGCCCACACTCTCCACTTTGGGTTAAGGTCATCTAGAGCATCACACACAGTGTGAGCAGCTATATGCAAAGAAAAAAAAGAAATAGAAATAGAGGGATCTTTTATTTGAGAAACTAGTATTTGCCTGATTTAATAGGGATTGCCAGTTTTTTTATATCCATATCTTTGTATAGATACCTATTTCATAACTTCTAGGGTCAATAAAGTACTTTGCACAACGGTTTTGACTTTTTAAATTAAGCTTTCACTCCGTCTGAAAATTGTGTGTTAGTGTCACTCCAATGCGCTGATGCTAGTGCAAATCATGTTGCAATAATACAATGTAAATATAAATATAAATACAGGCAGTAGGCCTACTTTCACAATGCACACAATTCAATTCTTTCCATTTGAGCTCTGAGATGCCTGCAGGAGGTAAACAAACTTCATGATTCAAATGAATGATGGCAATGCATCTTCACATAATAATTCATTATCTCATCTTAATGATCTAATGATTTACCTGCTCATGAGTCTTCAGCCTTTGAACACAAATTATTTTAAGGGTTTTGTAAAAACATCCCCCCCCCCAAAAAAAATCCTGTAAAATCTGTAGGCAAGATGCACAAATCTGTTAGTATTTTTTCCATGCAGACATATATTTAACTAGAGACTAGGCCTGTCTGTCACACTTTATGTTACAGAAGTTATAGGCCTACACATTTACTTAAGAAATAAGATATCCCACTGACAAGACAAAACATAGAAATGTTAGACTAAATTAACAAGAGCTGTTCAGTCTGTACAGAAATAGGCTTTAACCTCGACTGCTAAAGTATAAACTAAACTACAATTAATAGGAAAGACTTCCACTAGTACAGTAGGTATTTGAACATGTTGAAAGTTCTAAATATGAATTATAGCCACATGATAACTTACATTTTTTGTTTTCTGAATAAAATGGTAATTCACCTATAATATTTTGTTGAGAAACGAAAATACGTTGAACTGGAAAGTTAAAATATATCCCCTAACAGATGACATAGTGGTGAAGTTAAACCCTTTTCCTATTTAATCACGTCATTGCCTCGCAGAACATAATATTTGACTTTTTTCACGGATTAATTCATTTTTGTGGATTATTGTTCCAGATTTTTTCATTGGTAAAAGATGATCCCCAGTGACATATCGAGTTATCTTGTATTGTAGTACTGTAAATAACGTTTGGTTGTAACAAATATGAGTGTTGGTGTGTCCTTAGTCTATTTCAAGGCCTATAACCTTGTAACACTTCTTTTGGACTAAACTATAAGCCTATTATAGAGTATCCGAAAGAATATAATGAAAATAATAAATAAAAATAATTTGCATGAACTAGGTTACCTTATCTTTGTCTGTGTTGAAAGTTGCAAACGTGCAAAAGTTGTGTCCTAACTCTCAAAACACTTAAATATTTCTCAGTCATGATGGAAAAGCCTTTAATTCATTTGCTGCCTCTACAGCAAATGAATTAACGGCTATTTTACACTAGCAGACTTCACCAACAGAGGCACGCGGGCTCGTGCAGGGGAGGGCTGCGATGTGCAAACCGGCTCTGACAAAAACATTGTGTGTGTGTGTGTGTGTGTTTGCCTGTGTGTGTGCATCTCTTATCTGTTATTCTCCCCCAGAACAACGCGTGTCATGGGAAGGGTGCTGCAGTGAAAAGAAGCCCCCCTCCCCAGCTCAGAGGCAGCTGTCATCTTGCCTTGTGTCGGGGCAGATCGCGGCCTTGTCCAGCCCGGTCCTCCGTTTTGCATGAGAAGCAGCCCATATGCATGAAGAGGGGGGCCTGCTATTGATTCTGGATATCAGACTGGAACGTTTACACACCCAAAAAGTACCGTCGGCGGAAATGTAATCAGCAGGCCGCAGCGGCACGTGGCAATTTTTTGAGGTGCGCGCGGCATAAGGTTTGATGTAGTTAAGGAGAAGTGGGTGAAGGGGGTGATGTGACATAAGAGGGACCCCCTGTCGCGGTGCGACTCCCATGATGAAGTGCAGACTTCCACCTTCGGATGGGGTTGTATTTTGTTTAACTTTTCATACTCTAACCACCCTCCCCCCCCCCCCCCCACACCTCTCTCCAGATATACAATTTCACAATTTCATCACCACTTTTCCCAACAAAGCCACTAAAACATTTTATTGTTTTAAATTACATTTATTAGTCTGTCATACATTTTACAGTTACATTTCCCTGTGAGAGAACCTGGCACCCCAGTGCCGTGTAAGATTAGACATATAGGCTGCAGTCTCTATTGCTGAATTTGAACTTATTTATATAGATGTAATTGCTGTTTATTAACAAATAAAACATTAGCAAGAAGACTACATATAAGCATACGACACTCACTTATGTGGGCTATCAAAAGGCTTCAATAATGGTTATAACTAATAATCTAAACAACCTGTCAACTTTGAAGCCTTTTTCGTGTTATAAATCCACTTTTGATCCACCCAAGACCAAAGAGAACGCTGACTTTGGAATGGTATATAATTAAATTAGAGGACTACCATGCTATATGACAGGTTTTGTCACATTATAAGTGGCAGAAGTATAAAATAGTACAATCCCAAGAAAATAACTTGGCCACCAGCAAATTTCTGCCTTGGCCTTGAAGTATTGGCCGTAGAAAAACGAGTTACTACTATCTTACTAACGTCCATATGTAGAAAATGTTCACATCTCCTTATTCCGCAGTACCAAACTGAACCTCTCCATGTTTTAAAGCAGGGTTGGAAAATACAGAGTCTTTAGTTTAAGCTCAGCCAGAACTCATGTCAAACTCACATTCGTTCCTGATGAAATTATGCTTTTTCTGTTCTTGCCAAGCCAAGAAAAACAATATATAAGGTAAACCTCTAAATGAAATTAATATGAAATGAACAAATGCGAATGGAAACACAGAGCATAACATCTCTACAGTCAGTAATACTTTGCAAACAATTCCTGTCACCTTGTCAAGCTTCATCTTGGACAAGATGCGCATATCTACCTTGGAAAGAGATTCATGCTGCTGTCCATCTTCCAGAAGACGATGGATCAAGAGACACACTTTACCCAGAAGGTCCTCCTTATTCTGCTCTTCATCCACATGCACAAACCATATGACAGTTTCAGGGAACATTTGGACAATTGCTATCTTCAGTTTCCCCAATAAGCAGCAGAGTGCACCGCTTTGCAGGGATATCTAATGCTTACTTGCATGGAGAAGCCGCTGATTGGGTTTCGCCTCCGCGTGACGTCACGAGTCCGTGAATAAGGCTGGCTCGTGCGCTTTCAGGAACATGCAGAGTACTGAGGACTGAAGGAAGAGCGTCGATCCACGCTTCCATCAACTAGAAAAGAAAAAGAAAAACCAGGACCAACGGAGGAGGAGGAGGAGAGACACTTTTTTCTTGAGATATTTTTGGGGTTTTATCGTTTTGGTTTCCCGCCGGGGCGCGCGACACTGGATAAGCGGCCATGTCAGAGTACAGTGAATTCTTTCTAGGCGCGCGCGTCTTGCTGTGTGACAGCGTTGCTCTGAAGCCAGTTTATTAGATGCATCTTGTGTGTGAGTGGCAGACATCTCTCTTTTTTTCCGTCCAATGCTTCACTTTGAACACCACGGAGACTTCAGGCTGGCCATGGTTCTTTCCCTTTAGCTCATATTTAGAAGGGAGCTGATATTTTTTTGTCATTTGATTGGCTCAACACAGGTGCGTATGCATTGTGTGGGAGAGGATCCAAAGGGACTGAATCTCTGAATCTCGAGGAGCCAAAGATATTGGTTCTACCTCACACCAAGAGGACGTCTTGGCAAGGGTCGCCATCCTGCTTTTGGACCCCATACTTCCAACACATTGACCCGGGACCTCCTACCGACCGTCTAAGGAACCCAAACACGCAAGGAAAGCAGTCCATGGTCGGTCTGCAGTGTTGATTTGTTTTATCTTAGTCGAGTTAAAGGAACCTGAAACTCGGGACACTGTAAAGAGCACGGTACCATTGTGGGTGCACATCCCAAAGACGATGGTGCACTGTGCAGGGTGCGAGAGGCCCATCCTGGACAGGTTCCTGCTCAATGTTCTGGACAGAGCATGGCACGTCAAGTGCGTGCAATGCTGCGAGTGTAAATGCAATTTAACAGAGAAATGCTTTTCCAGAGAGGGGAAACTATACTGCAAAAACGACTTCTTCAGGTAGGCTTCAGTTGCAACACATCACATGTATCACTAGTTTATGTTTTGCAATGCTTTTGCGTAATACTGGTGATTCTGTTATGTGATGTAGAAAGAAATCAGGTCTAATTCTAATCCAAAACAAAGGTGCACTTTGCAATACTACATTAATGTATCTTAATCTTACATTATATTATTTTAGGGTATAAAAAGACATAAAAACGTTTTTTTCTCTTTTTTTAGGACAATTTAATTTGGTTCTGCAAAAAGTTGCATCGAAAGGAAAGTAATGAATTAATCAAAGGATGCAACCATAGATTAGGCTATATAAAAACACAGCAACTGGGCCCGCTTGGTGTTTACATAATGGAGTGTAGGCCTGGTGTTTCCACAAACAAAAAAAAGGCTACCAAATACATTTCGTTCTGTGCCAAAGGTGTGAATTATTAGGTCCATGTGGTGAGTGATCAGAAGCTTTGATTAGGGCACCTTAATTAAAGGGTTGTTAATTTGTATTTCAATGCTAAACGGAGGACAGTGGGCATTAACTGTGTGTACTCCATCTCGGTAGGGGGTCAGAAGGAAATCACACTTTGGTTTACAAGATATAGAAGCGCCTCTAGAATCAACTTCACTGGGATGGTGGTGAAGCTGTCTGCACAGATCTGTGTGTTTGCACAGCTCGAGTGAAGGATACGTGATAAATTGATTTAAATAATAAACCAGCCTAAAAGATCAAGCCTGGCAGACAGTGGAATCACAGACTTGCAATCAACAATTAGTGTACAGAATCTCAATACACATTAGGCCTTCCAAAGCCTTCCACAAAATACAACTAGGATCATCTCTGGTTGTAACAATCATTGTGTATTGCAGTAACCTAGCATGTGGTATCAGTCAGCTACAAATATAGCAAATATAATATAATATAATACTTTAGGAAAATTACTTTAAAAGCATGGTATGTTTTAGCCATATAAAGAGAGGAGTTATCTAAAACAATGCAACGTGTAGGCTTATTTTACAATTTTCTCGAGGACTCTATAATAGACTCGCTCTTTATGACACCATTTGGACGGTTAATTTCAACATTAAAGATAAGTCTTAATAAATAAATAAAAAGGTTTTCATCCGTGTTATTTTGTTATTTCAAAATATCTGTAGGCTCATTCTAAAATAATATATATATTACATATATAAAAATATATATAAATAATATCTACAGTCTGAACTTTTTGCATAGACCTTGCGACCTAAAGAAATGAATCTTAATATTCTAATGCTTTTTAATAACAGACTCATATTTTTCTCCTTCCAGGCGGTTCGGTACGAAGTGTGCAGGTTGTTCACAAGGCATCTCACCCAATGACTTGGTGCGGAGGGCCAGGAGTAAAGTGTTTCACCTAAACTGCTTCACATGCATGATGTGCAATAAGCAGCTTTCCACTGGAGAGGAGCTCTACATCATTGACGAGAACAAATTCGTCTGCAAAGAAGATTACCTGAGCAACAGCAATGCAAAAGACACAAACCTTCTCTCAGGTACGACGAAACGGCTTCATAATATGGAGGGTTTCACCCTAAATTGTGATGAATGTGATGCTTCAGCCCAACGCTTTGAAGTGGAATGATCATGCATCATTTCAGTGACTGGAGGTATATCTGATGTGGCCTAATAGCCCATTCAGATGCCTATTTATAATATAATATAGCTAAATGGTTCGATAACAATAAAGGTGCTCAAAACAGCAATTAGATGTTTTTAATAACATAAATATATATATATATATCCCATGCGTGTATTTTTTGTTAAATTATTATCAATGTTGATTTGAGGCCATATGTGATTCCATTGATAAGAAAAAAAAAGAAGAAAAAAATAGCCCTTCATGTAAAATGACAAACATTAAATTGAAATGTACCAATAATTTATTGTTTGGTGACAACATTTAATTAAATGTCTCCATTTAATTGTTCACACCTTCTAAAACTCTCTCCTATTTTTCTCTCTCATAGTAACAGCATGCAGTGATCCCAGTTTATCACCGGATTCTCCAGACCAGCTACAGGACGACGTTAAGGATTCTGAAATAGCCAATTTATCGGACAAAGAAACCGGCAACAACGAGAACGATGACCAGAACCTGGGCGGGAAACGACGCGGACCTCGAACCACCATCAAAGCCAAGCAGCTCGAGACTCTGAAAGCAGCGTTTGCAGCGACGCCAAAGCCCACGAGACACATCAGAGAGCAGCTCGCGCAGGAGACCGGGCTGAACATGCGAGTGATTCAGGTAGTCCACTTTATATCACGGCAGATAATACTGAATTCACACGTTTGCTATTCTTTTTTCTTTTTTTCTTCTTCTTCTTAAAGCCACTGGAATATATATATTTTTAATTTCATCTGTTTGAATGAAGCAGCTAGGTGAGTCTCGAGGAAAGGGTGGTGTTGGGGGAGGGGGGGGGGACTCACCTTCTTGGTGTTCAGGGTTAGGCGCTCATTAAAATGTGTGATATAGCAGTTTATATTTTATGGAAAGTGTCTCCCCAAGCGCCCGAGCCTAAAACAGGGGAGAGGGGCGGGGGCAGAATGGGGTCTTTGTTGGCACCTCCATCATGGCTGATGTCAACAGTTCCCCACAAACAGGCCTCATCAGATCTTTTCTAATTTCCCTGCTCTTAAAGAGATGGGGCTTTTCTCTAAAATTTCCCCATGTCACATTGGGATTCAGCGAGCAAAACATTGGCTGTCATCGAGGATTATTTGGAAAGGGTCATTTAGATGGGGTATTTTTGATACTTGGCTTCCAAGACAAGTTAAATACTGCCAACTGGCTCCAGACTGGTGAGAGGGACTGGGAGTCTTGGCAGAGCAGTGCCATCACGTTTTAGGAGCACATTTAACCATGCTGGGACCATCTTCAGTCAAGTGGAAACAGCAGAAAAGAAAACCTTTTATCCCTTTAATCTAATAAGGAGTTTTCAATTAGGTGTTCCATTCTGTCCTCAAGCAGCCTATCATTGTTATCTTGAAATGTAAGATAATTTCAGAATATAATTTTTTGACTTTGCTGCCAAGTGTAGTACCAAATTGTTGTTATAATAATAATAATAATAATAATGTAACATTATAATAAATTATTAGATAGGATAATTGAGTCAAGATATGTTATCAAGTTGATTTTTTAGCCTACTTATCATATATATATCATATTGTTGGTAAGCGTATTGTTAGACTATATTCATGTAACTTGTAAATAGGCTACTTATTCCACCATTAATTCCAATATAAGCTATTTCAGTCCAGTTTATACAATATTCAACTGAAGGGCTTTAACGATTTACCCTTGCATGCTTGATCTTGGCCTTGTAGATTTAAGGATAAAGTCAGGAAAATTAGGATCATTTTCCAACGCTTGTTGGTCATTTCGTATCCACATAAATAATAATATCGACTTAAATCACTGTCTAACGTTAATGTGCTGCGGGGGTTGTGCCATCATACCTATTAATTTGAGATTGGAAGACAAATCTGGAAAGAAAAATGATTTACAAGATTAATAAAGAGGCGAAGTTGGATATTTAAGGGCACCAAGGAAGAGTGTAATTAGCAGTAAGAATTCAAGGGTTGGGAACATAGATTACAAAATAATAACCCAGGCAGAGCATGTTAATATATCTGTAACAACCCTCCTATTAAGTATTAATTTGAGATTCTAAGGCCCTCCTGCTGCCCCCGTCGGTTGGGGTAAATGGGGGGGTTAAAAGATCATTAAAAGGGGTTTGATTCCAGACTCTCCAAATGATGATAATTAGGAATAATCGTGTCACTGCGATACAATTTCGCTCCATCACGTCACTACAGAGTAATCTTGACCGTCAGGCAGGAAAAGCACATGTAATTCCGCCCTATGTGTTACCTGAAACAAAACAATGAACTTAATCGTACAAAAACACTCAGACGAAAGTGATTGACTCTTGTTTTTTTTTTATACATGTAATTTTTTTATAAATTTTGGAGGGGAGAAAAAAAAGTTATGTTTCATAAGCATTAGGGATAAAAGCATGCACAGGTTTTAGGTTAGACTAAGGTCATTTCATGTTGTACTTGCTGTTTTTCTGTCAATGAATTGTTCCCATACCTGCATAGATTATGTCAATGACATTTTGATCACAAGCTGTGTCTGAGCCTTCTTAATGAAACGATCTCATTACAGAAATACGTTATTTTCTCTTAGGCCTATATATCACATTGCATTAACCACAGCCTACTTGTTGTGCTTCCTATAGGTCTGGTTTCAGAACCGGCGCTCCAAAGAGCGGCGCATGAAGCAACTGAGCGCTTTGGGAGCGAGACGGCACGCGTTCTTCCGCAGCCCGAGGAGAATGAGAACGCTCGTGGACCGGCTCGAGCCTGGGGAATTAATTCCAAACGGCCCCTTCTCTTACTACGGAGGTAAGAACGACGATTAAAAGTCTTTGACGTGTCTCAGAGGGGGTTTATCTATTTTCACATGTTTGTTTGAAATGTGGAATAATTTGACACGTGTCTGCCAAACGCTGTTTCCATTTGTCGCGCGAGCCCAGGACGCCTTTGATGACTATCGTGGTTTATCAGATGGGCGCGCGGAATAGTATAGAAGCGGGAAAACGAGTGCTGTTTTAAAATGCTTGTTGAGTAACATTATCAAGATAGGTTTTAGTTTAAAAATGATCCTACCACCTGTCGGCTTTACATGAGTAATGAAACATTTACAAAAAGTAAATAGGCCTGCGTGTTTAAAAATATCAAAATACCATACATGACAGCTTTAAGTACTAGGCTGTATAATGTTGACACTGACAATATTTTGAAGGAAACTAAAAGCGAAAAAGTGGAAG
Organism: Protosalanx chinensis; assembly: GCA_030340685.1. Lineage (NCBI taxonomy): Eukaryota > Metazoa > Chordata > Actinopteri > Osmeriformes > Salangidae > Protosalanx > Protosalanx chinensis. The sequence goes on from CM059325.1 coordinate 8,074,613, forward strand.
GAAATAAAAATAATAAAAATAATAAAATTTTGCATGAGTGTAATGCGCTATTACAATAAATGTAATTGGCCTCAATTGCGCATTTACTGTTAATCTGAATAAATATGAAATTTAACATTTATTTTTTTCTTCTCTGTAAGATATTTACTAAGTATATCAGTACCTCATTACCATTTGTTATTGTCCATTAACCTGCTGCCTTTGGTGTCAGTTTTATTAATATGTAACTTATACATCATTAGAAGGTCAAAAGGTAAATGTGGACTTCAAGTAACAATACTGTCCTACTGGCCAATATCATGAACCCCTCACTAATAAAAGCATAATATGAAGGTGATTTAAAAATGCTTTTCAACATAATTCTCCCATCAGATAGAAAAACTTGATATCATAGGCAGGATACTGTAGTACACTGTTGCCAAGTATGCAGATGTTAGCAAATAAAAGAGCTGACATTTGCATTTAATGCAGGTCTATAGTTGAAGATGTTTGATTTGTGAATTGTTTTTATTTAATTGATGAGACTGAAATAGTAGCAACCTGTAACCGTAACAAAATAATCCACATTGTTTTATGCCTCATTGTGGGTGTTGGACGATTTCAAAAGAACTTGGGCTTTTGGGATAGACTTTACATGTCTAATAATATTCTGCCTAAATAAGAAATGGGTCAGGGTTCAAAATTGCTGATTAAATGGCCCATATACTGTATATATTTATATATAAATATATATAAAAATAATTCTCTCCAACCGTTGATTTAAGTGTAACATGTTCTCTGACTAATGTGGCACAACAAGGGTTTCTCTCTCACACAACCACAGGCGACGTATATATATTCAATGGATTTCCCCACAACATCTCTGACAATTATTTCCTCACACTCACTCCTCACACGGCTAACCTTGATTTTCTTGTCAATCCTCAGATTATCAAAGCGAGTACTACGGCCCAGGAGGAAACTATGACTTCTTTCCCCAGGGGCCTCCCTCATCGCAGGCACAGACCCCAGTAGACCTCCCCTTCGTACCCTCTTCAGGCCCTACGGGCACCCCGCTTGGCGGCATGGATCATCCTCTCCCAGGGCATCACCCCTCCAGCGAGGTGCAGCGTTTTTCTGACATCATGTCCCACCACCCGGGGGACTCGCCCAGCCCAGAGCCCGGGATCCCGGGGCCCCTGCACAGCATGTCCTCGGAGGTGTTTGGCCCCAGTCCGCCCTTTACCTCACTGTCCCTCAATGGCAGCGGATATAACAACCATATGTCCCATCAAAACTCGGAAATGAACGAGGCCACTGTATGGTAGCTCCAATGAGCATGCTGTACCATAAGGGGAACAGTAGGGCCAAGGTTAGAGAAACCTCTTTTTTGGGGGAGTCTGTTACATCTATTTATTTTCCCCCCAAATGATTTGTTTTGCAAGAAAGATATATGGTGAGAAAAAAAACACGGCCTGGACAATGTAGTTGTAAACATTTACCTTGGTATTGTGTTGATGTTTTAATCGCTTTTTCCAAAACCAACAAGGACTTTTGGGGCGCACAAAAGACTGTGTGTGTGTGAGACTGTTGAACCGAAGGCCTCGAGCCCCTGCCCTCCATGACTGTGACCCCTCCTGACACCTGTCAGTGGCCTAGCACAGCGAAAAACCTCTAAACATACATCACTGGGAAGAAAAAAATAAAATAAAAATCCAAAACAAGTAATATATCCCCAACACAAGAAATATCATTAGCTACTGTCAAAGACTCTACTGCTTTACAGAGTAAAAAGGAAAGGCTGGTTAGTTGAACGGTAACCTGAGCCACTGGCACCAAGAAGGCTGAATGACGGACTCTATTTATGACGCTCGATATGTCGCTTGTATTTATTCAAAAGCTCCTCAGACCTCTATGCCTCTGAAGGCTCTGCCATATTGACACTTATACAACCTTTTCAACACTAAACATGTTTCTCAAGGCCAGGGAAAAATACATTTTTTTTCTTTCTTCCATCTGGACTAGTTACTTTTCTTGGTTCAAGAATTCCACCAAATCTGAAAGTTGGCCTTCAAAAGGCAATCACTAAAACAATATATGGATTGTAAAACCCTTTATTTGAATGGATGAGAACTTGAACTGGTCATGAATTCTACCTTCTAAGAATCTTTTAATAGGGGTCTGAAAGGGACTTAAAACAGTCAACTGTTTACGTAATATATTTAATTCAGGAGTTAAAAGTATCAAACTATGTTTTAGAACCTCTTGATCCATATAAAAATGTTCCAAGCAACCAACCAAACTTTTGTATTGATTTTATTTATATTGTATGAAGACAAACACGTTTGCTGGGGTTGTGGTTCACTGTGCTAGTTTGTACAAGATGTTGTTTACAAAAAAAAAAAAAAAAATATTCACAAGTAGACAGTTGCCAAATAAAAAAATAGCACAATACTGTAAAAGTGCTTTGCACCATCATCTGCAGAAAGTGTTGAGACAAAGTGTAAGTGTTAAAAAAAAAAACATGCTGAGAAGAAATTTAATTCTTAATTTTTTTGTCTGCTGAACGGCATTCATAAAATTGTTAATATGACATACTTAGACAGGTTTTATTTTTGTGTCTTTAAAGGAGAATCCAAACTATTAAAATTGATGGTCAAATATGCAGCAACCAGCTGCTACTTTCTTTGAATATCAAACCCTCATGGTATGTCTTTTATTGTTCCAATAAACCTAAGCTTATGTGACCTCCAGTGCATATTAGACCATTCACTGTATAAATACAACATGTTGGAAAAAAATGTGTTTCTAATAAAACTAGAAAATATACAATTTGAATGAAAATATATTTGTATTAATTGATCTGATAGCAACTTTATAATATTTGAGCTGGTGCGTTTAGTAAGTTGGGGCAAGGACTTTCCTGATCTCTATTCATAGGTTGCTCATTGTTTGCATTGTGAGGAGACAGAGTTTGGAATATATTCCTTATCAAAGACTGATAGTGATTAGATGTAGTGAGGTAAGTTTCCATTGACAGATCTTAAACATTCCTTAAAATCTTGGTGAAGATTGACATTTTAGCATTATACACACATTCAATGGGTTTCAACTCCAGTCAGAACCCACTACCAAAAACAAAATATATTCCAAAAAGTTTACAGTTTTACAATATTTTTGTCCTCCTTGAGTAACGTTAGTTTCATTGTCGCACAATAGAGCGTGAAGTACTCTGGCTGGGATTTTAACTGTGTAAAAAAGGAATAACAAGGAAATACTGCTGAATATTCACTCTGTAATAGGAATGGTGGCCAGAGTGACTGCAGCCAAACACAAGAGGGAGTCCCTCTTTAATTCTAGTAACTGAATTCATAACTAATGCTGATATATCTTTTCTTTTTTCCCACAGTCCTGACAGATTCTTAATTTTTTAATGTATTAAAATATGTAATTTATTACATTTCTTGAGGTTGTGGAGGATTTTTTTCAAGCAGTTGTTCCAGTGTTAATGGTCAGGACTGAATAGCTTTTTATTATAATAATAATTTTGTAACCTTCCCACAACGGTCATCCTTGTGGGAGGAGATACAGTAAACACACAAGGAATAGTTTTGGTAAAGTGACAGGAATTCTTCCCTTTAGTATCATCACATAAACAACTAATTAGAATACCAGTCTGTATGAAGTGCTCAGATATTACTAGCACACAGCAACAAGAACACCAAAATTGCTGGCTAAAAATTATCACGCATATTCCAGTGACATAAAGGATTGAAATAGGCCAAATAGTGTATATTCAAATTAATAAATGACCAGGTGTTTATTGGCACGGGAATGTAAAATTATTCATAGGTTCCAGTTGGAGCGTTGTGGGCATGGGGATTGTGGCCTGTATCTGGGGAAAGTATCCCTTATCTCCTACTAACCTTCATGCTGCTAGACCCCCTCAACCCCTACCCCCCAGTCCGTAATCCACCATGAATTAATCATGGGCCTGAGAGGTAACCAGGACTGAGGAGTGCAGGCGAGAGATGGTGTGAGGGGTGGGGGTGCTGGGGGCTAACGGGGTGTGGGGGGGGTGTGGGGATATAAGACTCCGCTGAAACCCGCGGCTTAGCCAAGACGTTAACGCTCCATGCCACCACCACCCAAGGCCTGCAGTGGGGGAGGGGGTTGGGACCATGGCTCTTAAAATTCAAATCTCCTATTGATTGGGCATCGGCTATTGGTTCTAAACCGACCTTGTCGGTGAAGTTGGGACAAAAAATGAAAAAAATTAACACACCTTAACTGTATTGAGCGATTTTAAACGACGGTTTAAATTCTTGAGCGTAGTCATGTGAATATCCACGCTGTGGATAGGTTGGACGGGGAGAGGTAAAGGAGAGGGGCCTCTGTAGAGAGGGGGGGGGGCATCATGCCCTTGTACCTGCTGGGTCTGCTGTCCAACATAGTTTGAGAACCCCCTTGTCACTGTGTGAAGAGCTGCAGCTCTAACTGCACAAAAACAGGAAGCACGTCTTCATGGCCGTCCAATCAAATGAAACACATCTGGGAACATTCTTGACAAAACATAAGAACGCAATTCAATTTGATTTGTTGGCTGAGAACCAAAAAAATATATTTTTCTAGTTTGTCTTTCTCTGAGTAGCTGATGTTGCGTCCAGACATACAGTTCACTCACCAACTGTAAAGCTAAATTATTTTTGTGCTGACTTATAAATGGGTATAAGCAGATAAACGGATATAGGAGAGCAACCCTCTGATTGGCCAGTGAGAACTGTACTTGTCAGCATTTCCAAAAGGCTGGGATAAACGGTCCTCATCACTCATACTATTTCCTTATGGCCGTTAACAATGTACAATACAGTGCAGGAACACATGAGTCATTAACCTGGTGTGAATATACGGGTATGTTGGTGACCTTGGACAGTGAAGTACAAGGCAGCCGTTTGATTTCATGTTGGCATCTGCACAGGAAGATGTCCTTGGAGAGGAAATGTCCAAGGAAGATTTCTCAGAGGGCAAAGACCTTTGTGGTGGCATCTGCAAGCCAAGCTTATTCACCTCATGAAAAGCAAAAGGGACTGCATATTTAAAAGTGTGTTGACATTTCCACTTTAGAAGCTGTACAAATTCATTCTAACACATAGTTCTCTATCTGCTCCAAATTAAGTCATGTTTGCTACTGCTGCTCAAGGATATATTATGTAAATCAAATGAGAGTTTAAGGGTTCTGGTAAGGTCTAAGGTTTTAGAGGTCTAAGAAGTTAGATAGATTTGTTAGAGAAATTTGGTTGGGTTTTGATGTGAGATTCATGGATTGTCAGGCGAGTGTGGTTACATTGAGGATTAGAGTTAGGATTAGCCTTCTTGATGTGATTTCTCTACCTCCAGTCCCCTGACCTGTCCTCTAAAGTTTAACCTCTAGAATGGGGCCTCCTAGTGGTGGGACTAACACCAACAATATTAGCAGACTGAATTCAGTCAGATTTTTTTTTTTTTTTTACAGTTAATGTCATCACACCAAAAACTAATATTAGAACAAGTAAGCCCCTTTACCTAACCTCATTTAATTATTGTGCAAAAAAAAAAAAAAAACGTGGTAGGTAAACACACTGTCAGGTTTTGGGTAGAGGTAGGGAGGGCCAGGAGGAGGAGGAGGGGGGGGGGTTAAGCCTTTTTAGGTAAAGAGTAGACTCCAGTGCAACATCATACTAAGTGCATTTGTATGAGCAGCTAAGAGCACAGCTGCAAGGCAGCCCTTATCACCCTGCCATGTTGGAACAGAAGCTCCAGGTGTCTGCTGCCGTGTTACTGTACGTCGGCACGCGCTGCCGTTGTTAATTAACGCAATCCCCCGCTTATCCAAAGAGGGAAATACCTGGATTAGGGAGAGATTTGTGACTAAAACCTGAAACATTACTAATCAATTTAAAGCCATTAGACAATTAATTTACTTTGGTGAGGATGGATGTTGCGCATACTAATACTGTATTCTGATGAGTATTGAATATGTTGTGTTGACAGGATTTGAGTTAGTAACCTGAATGTGCAGGAAAGGCACAAGCAAGGCCAGTCAGTACTGTGTCATTTGTTAAGTATCCACTGCATCCCTAAAAGAACAAACTATGGTACATATTTCCAGCTAGGCACTTACCTGTAACCAATGACAATTATGTGTGTGTGAGGGTGTGTGTATGTGTGTGTGTGTGTGCAAGGGTGTGTGTGTGTGTGTGTGTGTGTGAGGGTGTATGTGCGTGCGTGTGAATAGACACAGACATGCTATAGAATCTATATTATAGATACACATTCGATAAAGTTGAAGGTATAAGCACTGGTTGTGTAGGGTTTACTGATGTTGATTGAACCATTGTGGATTGTGAATCCCGTGATGTCAGTCAGATGATCATATTTGAGGATGATTTGACCCAGAACACAGACACCCCCCCAGTTAGTTTAAGATGTTTGTTCACGGCATCTTGATCAGTTAAGACGACCAAACTTTCTGAAAGCTTCTTTCATCCCAGAATAAACATGAACCTCTTGGTATCCAGCAGAGTTTCAGTAGACATGGCAACTACAAGTCAACTTTCATCGTCTAAAGGTGTTGTGTCCCCCCCCCCCCCCCCAAACAACATATCAAGGGTCCTTCACTGTCCTTAAACCTAGAAAAAAATCCAGCTGGAATATTTTTCCCTTTATAAAAAAAATACATTCATTCCAATTAAAGAAGGCCTGTGTGAGTGCAGCCAAGCAGCGATGTTATTCAATTCCATTAGAATGAACGAGGCAGCCGCATGCAACCATGCAGTTAACAGGAATTAAAACCATAGGCAAGATGACGGATTACAGCGGAAATTGAGGTGTGTGTGTGTGTGTATATATGTGTTTATGTGTGAGAGTGTGTGTGTGTGTGCGTGCTTCCAGTTGTGGGTTTTCACCATATGTGTTTCCCATGGCATTTTGTGTTGTGCATACTTTGCATTGAGTTCAGCGCATATATTTTAGTAGTCTAGGCATGGTTTTGGGTGCACTTGTCATCTTACTGTTCGCCAGCTGTGGTTTTTGTGATATATGATTTCTCTCTTGATACAAGCATGACAGTCACCATCATTTATCACAGTTAGAACGCACACACTCTGTGAAGTGACCCTTATTGTGCTTTTTGGGGTAAAAGTAAAAACAAGTTTAGCATATTATTTACTTGCTGATAAGATGATGCCTGTGACATGGGCGAGGGTTTTTCGTTGAGGAAGGTGTGTGTGTGTGGCGTGGGGGGGGGGGGGGGGGGGGGGGGGGGGGAGGGTGGCAGGTTCCCCTGGAAGAGGTGTGTCACTTATGGACTTCAGTGGGTGTGTCTCAATTGGTAAAACCATATAATTCAGGCACACCCCTTTGCATCTTAAGCAACACCTTTGCCTAGTAGTTTAGCCATGCAGTTAATTAGAAACAAAAGCTGGAAAATAATTAATTAGAACTGCAATTCCTTTTTTTTCTCTTCTTTTCTTACCCCTGCCAAACTTTATAATGGAGTAGACTGGCTTCTAGAATTACATGGAAGTGTAATTCATTAAACGTGGAAGACAGGGGAGACCAGAAAGATGAATGGTTGTGTTTCCACCTCAGTCCTCTCAACCTTCGCTGGAGGTATTCTGAACATGATGAGTTTTAGGTTGGGAGTCTTTTGTTGTTGTTGTTTGTTCAGTTCTTCTTCTTTTCAACGTTGTGGAAATGAGCGGCAATTGAGATGAGTCGATTTGAGGTGAGTCACCAAAACATGTTGCATCGAGAACCCCCCTTTGCTCACTGCACAAGCAAAAGGAACATGGAGAGGATCTCATGTTGTAGTACTGCCTATTCACCACAACGACTCTGTAGCGCTATATACTATGGCGCCTCAGTCACAGCGATATTTCATGTTTTTCTTTTTTTTCAAAGGATAAAGACAAGGTCCTCTACAGTGTTATTTCACAATGGGTATAAAAAGAAAAGAAAAAAATTGTGATTGTGAAGCCCACACACCAGCAATAACATGGACGGCATGCTCTTCAGCTGAGATATGCAGGATTTGCAGGGGGCCAGCGTGTTATTTTGCATCAGCCCTTGTTTGTTTATTTCAATTACATGCATTATATGTGGGCCGAACCACTCAAGCCTGTGATCACAGCTAGATGCAGATGCTTTTTCTCCCCTCTGGCCCCCCACACCCTCCCCACCACCCCCCTCTCTGATTAGAGTGGAGTGGCCCAGGAGTGGCTCCCTCAACTGCACTTGGAGTCACTGTGGGCTCAGCCTGGGGAAACACACCACATCAGGGGGGGTGGTTCTCTTCCTCCAGCCGGGATGGGAGTCATCATATTGGGCATGGTTTACCAGGAGGTTTGGGGGGTCAGGGGCTTTGGAGGTATGGGGGAAGCCATCATGTAGAATTAGTGTTGGTCCTCTCTCCTGTCACCCCCAGGATGAGATCCCCCCCCAGGGTTCTCAAATGGACCGTTTATCAGAGTACGAATGCCCTTAAGGGTCACGCCATTGAAGAAGTGAACAGAAAAAAACATTAGTAGTGGTGTAATTTCTGTGAATATGTATTTGAAGCCGTGAATGACATGTGCGTATGTTTGCTGATAAGGGCCTGAAATGGATCACAGGTGAAAAGAGGTAATCATGCAACTGACAAGGCTGTGTAATCTCTCTCTGTCAATACAGCTGGAAAGAAAACATAAAAAAGAGTGTCTTTGTATGACACAATTAGAATTGCAAGTCTCCACCCTGGACAAAGCGCTGTAAACACCGATTTAATGTACTTAATGAGTTGTTGAGCCATGGCTTTGAATGGAGCCACTCAGTCACTGTCTTGTCCACTGAGTGGTTTAGTCACATTCAAATTAGCCCCGGAGTCCAGAAAACATTGATGAAGGAGCCGATGCTCACGGCTTGGGGAAGGTAGCCGAGTCACTGTCAATCTTTGTCACCTGTATTTGCATTGGCCTCAGTGCCAAATCAATGGCGGACCAAAGTGAGCCATCTACCCCTGTTAGAAACTGCCCTCAATCATTCACCGTAGCCACTGGTTTCTGCCTTGTTTAAACTGTGTGTGTGTGTGGGTGGGTGTTCCTCTATATCCTGTCTGCGTTATCGTGACGTTTGAAGGGGAACGTCTTTAGAGCAGCGGTTCCACTGCAGGAACCAGGTCTAAATGGTGTCCCAGGGAAGCAGGAACCAATAAGTCCCTGTTCTGGTGAAACATTTGGGAGGGGGGTGGCTTGCAATGCTGAACCTTTCTGATCGGTCAAGTATGTGTAGCAGCGTACAAGTATTTCAAAATATAATATAATAGTGTCATATAATAATCACACATCAACATGGATGTGGCTCTCAGATTTTGGGAGCCATCTGGTTGGCTTTAGAAAGCTATAGACAGGGCATGGAAGCTCTCATTGGGTCAGACGTGGTGTCAATCAAAGATATTCCGAAGGACACCCGAGCAATTAACGATTGAGCACGAGTGACTGATCTAATGCGTTTGGAAAAGTCAGAATGACGCACCTAGGGATTCTGGCTGTTAATGGATGGAAATAGGCCCTGACATCATTTTTGGAGGCTGGAATACTTTGTGTACTTGGATCAACTGGACAACTTTAAGCTGTATAAGGTTAGTAGAAAGTTGTTTTTGTTCCATGACATTGACATTTTTAAATTCGGGGAATTGCAGAGGATTTTTAGATCCTTGAATCAAATGTATATATATATTTTTTTTTTCTCTCCATCCATCCACAACAGCCCATATGTGGGCATTTAGTATTGAGGAGCTTTACCTCCTAGATCTGGTTAATGATTTGCTGCAGAAATGGCTGAAAAATAGAGGAGGGAAATGTTTCGTAGACATGGCAGCTTTCAAAGCTGCCCTCATTTGTCACCTGACTCTCCCCTTTGTATACTGCAGCTCACCAAGTTTATGACCATCATTTATGGGAGATGGACACTGGCCATCGTGGACAGAGTTAAAAAATATTTTTCCTCAAGGGGGAAAAAACTAACTATGTATTATATTTGTATGTGTAACACTACAGCCCAATGAGTGTTAAAGGTATGCTGTTGTTATGAGATGATGGTGTGTTGTCACTCATAGGCCATTTCCTCCTCATCCTGCATCCTTTTCACTGATGTTAATGTCCTTGTTGTTGTGTTTTTGTTCTCTAATGTACACACAACAAAGCTTAAGAGCACAATGAGCTTGTTGCTTGTCTTATTGTTTACACTGTTGTCATTGGTCTATTGGCAGTCTTGAGTGCTTGGCAGGAGCCCCAACTGAAATGTCTCCCTGCAGACAAAGCAAATTAGGATGAATTCCTCATGCAGAGTACTGCCGTTTACTGCCATTGAATATTTGTCAGGTTGGCTTTTGGGTGTGTGTGTGTGTGTTTGAGACAGATAGACGGGGAAGTAGATTCTCCAGCTTCTACAAGGACAAATTAGATGCCATGCAGCACACACTAACCAGCATTTGAACACACACACGTACACACTCTCCTCATCTGACCCAGCAGAAAGGGTTCACCTTAACCTTGAGACGATCATCCATCCCTGGTGAATTAGCATGCGGATGCGCCCAAGTGGGCCGCTGGTGCATCTCTCTGCTCATTGGTGTTCCCTCAGCCATAGTGGGAGGTGTCGGGGATCAATGCTGGATAATTGGGTCTCCACGCGACATAATCTCACATTAGCAGAGCCAGCTGTGTAGCGAGCTTGAACCACCACCATGTTTGTGGTGGGATTGTGTGTGTGTGTGTGTGTACTATTCAGGTATAGGACAAAAATAGGACATACATTCACATTGTGTGTTTGCGTGTGGGAAGGTAAACTGGACTTTTGCTACAAACACGTACATTGTTCTCACCTGGAGAAGTTTACCCAGAAGGATGTTTCATAATTCTTCATTCCTTAGCAGTGCAACCTCCATTTCCCAATCGGCTACCCCTGTACCCCTACTCCCATACGTGCCCACCTGCACACACACACGCACACGCGCATACCCCTCACACCAACACTCACAACACTTTTGTAATCAGTGCCCAAAGAAATGGGATTTCTTCGGACACGGCCGCTGGCAATTAATACATTTGTGTCCTTTTTTTAACACTAGTGAGCCGAGCTTGAAATTACCAGTGACTGGCTTTCGTCTCATTTGCATATTTATTGCAGCGATGGGGGGGGGGGGGGGGGGGGGGGGCTAGATGGTGGCAGGAGGGGTGGGGGGGGGTAGGCGACTGGGGCGAATGATTGATGTGAAGCTCGCCTCCTGCATTCCAAACAGCCCATTATTACAGAAGGAGCGAGGCAGAGAGAGAGAGACAGAGAGGCAAAGGGGGAGGGATGGGGGGTAAAGGGTGGGGGGGGGGGGTGGGGGGGGGTGGGGGGGCGTGCGGCCTTGCGTACAGTTGATTAAAGTTGAAACAGTGGGATTGGTCTGCAATGGCGGACCTCTCCTCTCCTCTTTTCCTCCATTCCTTCCTTCCTCCCATCCTTCTTTCCCTCTCCTCTCTCGTTCTCCGTCCATATTTCGTTAAGATGGACCAGACAGGGGAATTAAAGGCCTGTATTAATGGATGTTGACAAGGAGTGAACCAACAAAAAGCCTAAGCGGTGGATTTGCTTGAAAAGATTCAATCAGACATGTTTTGCTGGGATTAATTGGGAGACGAGGGGTGGTAGAGAGAGCTGTGAAGGGGTGTGGGGATGGAGGGGTGTGAGGATGGAGGGATGCGTCGCTCTAGAGGTGTGAATGAGTGTGATTGTTTTGGGGGTCACCCTCAGTGCTTTCCTCTGTCAATTTGAGCGATAGTTTGGAAATGTCCTTTGAATGATGCTAAATAGCAAGCCCCCCCACCCCCCCCCCCAACCCATTCTTGCCCTCCCCCTCCCCTGAAATTATGAGTATTATTTCTAGTAAGGGTGGTGGGGGGTTGGGGGGGGGGGTGGTGGAGTGGTGGCAGGCCGGCAATTGGACAAGTCTACACTGGTTTGATTGGATGTGATCCCCTCTCCCTCCTTTACACCCCTGTGCCTCCTGGCACACACAGGATGGGAATAGACACTGATGACGTGTGTGTGTCATATATGCCCTCCCCCCCCACACACACACACATACACTTATTCACCCACCCTGCCCAGCCATACACACTGTATTCATCTATGTATAATCTTCCCTTGCACTGTACTGTAATGTCCCAATGTTGTGTCTTCATCCGTATGCCATGTGAGGTGGGTAATGCCAACAGGGTTGGATAGGAGGAGGGTGGGCCCGAATGTGAACTCTAAGTGGAGAGGGGGGTGGAGGGTTGGTGGGGGGGTGAAGGGGTGGTCTGTGATGTCATCCTCGACATCAGCTCCTCCCCTGTACCCAGAAGTACAGACTCAAAGTCGGCTTTCGCTGCAGACTTGGCTTGGAGGTGCAGAGAGGGGACAGAGTGCACATGCAGCAAATTGGCAGCTCCAGTCAAATTATGCCGGCATTAGGGGAGGTCGGTGTGGCATAATCCCCGCCCCCCCGCCAAAGCCTGCCCCTCCCTCCCTGCCCCTAGTCTCCTCCGCCCCTTGCCCCCCCCCACCCCATTTTACATCGTGTAACTTTTTGTCAACGCAAACGGCACATTTCATGCTTTCCCATTAATCTGTGGGATTACAGGACGATGGCAGTCTGGGGGATGGAGGGAGGAAGGGAAGGAAGGAAATCAGGAAGCGCGAGGTTGAGATGTTCTGAATATTTCGCTCTAACTTGGCTTAACGCTCGTGTCTGCAGGGAGGGGGAGGGGCAGGAAGGGCTTGGTGTCAGGCAGTACAGGCAGATTGTGCATTCCTAAACTAGTGCTGTACCTTCTATGTCTTTGAATGAAGCCCTGTGGTCTAAGGGAGTGAGGGTCCTGATGTACTGCTGGGGAGGGAAGGGGGGGGGGGGAGTCATTGCTCTTTTTCTCTCTCTCTCTCTTTCTCTCTCATTCTTATTTCATCCATATCTCCACATCTCCCTTTAGGTGATTTAGTTCAGGCATGAGGGTTCTCACTCACTCTCTCTCTCTGCCTCTCTTTCTCTCCCTCTCTCTCTCTCCATTTCTCTCTCCCCCAGCCTCCCTACCTCCCTCTGTCTCTGTCTAGGGGGATTGGGGATGGGGGAGGGGGGTACTATCACAGGGGGACATGGGTCTCCCTCCGGGGGGGTTGAGAGGCTGTCACACCAGGGGCCTGGGCTCTATCTCAGGGGCTTGAAGATGCTTTCACAGAGGGGTGCGGGGGCGGCTCCCCCTCTCCCTCCCTGGGATGAGATGGGCGGCAGTGAGACGCTGTCATGCTGGGAGAGCAGGCTCGCTCCCCCGGGGGCCTGGAGAGGCTTGCCCCAAGGATAGCAGCATGTCTGGGAACGCAGGTTCTTAGAAAAGGGGGCTTCACAAGAGAAACATGGAGCAGTTGAGTGTGTATGTGTGAGCATCTCTCTCTCTCTCTGTCTCGCTCTCTATCTCTGTCTCCCTCTGTCTGTCTGTCTCTGTCTCCCTCTCCCTCTCTCTCTCTCTCTCTCCCTCTCCCCTCTCTCTGACATGTCTTCATACCCAGACATCCCTGATGCTGTCACCCTCGCTGGCCCTCGCTCTCGTGGATAAATTGAATTTCTCTGAGAGGGCTGTTTGTAAAACAAGGAAAATAATGAATTATTGTCTCTCCCTTGTTCCTGTCCTCTCTCTATCTCTCACATCTCGGGCTTCTTACCAATCTCTGTTCATCTGCTATTCGCCCCCCCCCCCCCCTTTCCCCCCGTCCCGTCCTCCCCCCGTCACCTCGATCATTCTCTCTCCCTCTGTCCTGCTGCTCTCTCTCTCTCTCTCTCTCTCGGTTTCTCACAGTGTGCTTTTGTATGGATGTGTGGACGTGAGGGTGTGTGTGTGACTGACGGTGGATGTGTGTGTAACTGACGGTGGGCAGGCGTGTGTGTGTGTCTGATCTTTGGTAGTAGCAGTAGTACTTCTGCTGCTCACGGTGTGTCCATAGACTAGCCTGTAGCTCTTCTTCTTTTCCTTTCAGCGATGGTTTGGATTGGGTTTGACAAAAGCCCTGCTCTTTAATTTCACGATTGCAAAGTCTGCGCATGATGGAAAGCAGAACCACGGGAAGAAAGACGCCAGGACCGCTTGACTCCCTCTTTTCAATCCATCGCTCACAACGGCTTCTGATGAAAATTGCGTCGTCCTTGGCCTTTCGTCTTCCCATTACAGCACTAATAGCTATGCAGACACACTCACACACTCGACAGAGAGCGATCGATGCCTCTTTCATTTCAACGCAATCATCAAAATCGGGGGTTTCAACACTCCGCTCAACATGGTTGCCGTGGCCAACCGCAGCCATGCCCCAACAGCTGCTCTCCCAACTTCTTCGAGGCGATTTGGGGCTGGCTGGTGATTGGTGGCCCAGCGAAACCCCCCGCCCCCCCGAAGCCCCTTCGCCCTTCACACAGATCATGGAGGGGAGAACAGAGCTTGGGGCGGGGGGGGGGGGGGGGGGGGGGCTGCTAGTTGGATTTGCATGGAACAAGTCTTGACGACTTAAATCCCCTTTGATCTTGTGTTTCCTGGAGAGGGGATTGTCTGCCGCGTCCTGTGGCAGCACACTTTAGTATGACTCAGTGGTCCCCATGTCACCCCCCCCCCCCCACGTCCCCCCACCTCCCAACATCCGAAGGAAGTCTGGATTTTATTTACATCTTCTATGTATCTGTCTCTCTCTCTCTCATGGTCGTCCTTCTATCCTTCTTTCTCGCTCTCTCCTTATTTTCTTCTCTTTAACACTTCCTCTCCTTTCTTCCCCTCTTCATCCCTTCCTCACTAGCTTTCCCTCACCCTTCTTCCCTCCCTTTCCTCCCCCATCTCACCTGACACCTCATCCTCTGTTTTCTCTCTCTCCACCCTCTCGCCTCATCACCCTCTCTTCATCTCTCCATCCCCCCTCCTCCCCCGTTTTCCCTTTGACTTCCCCAGTCTGTGATCCCCCCCCTCCTTTCTTCAAGGACAAGCATCTCGCAGCATATCATCAGACTAAGACTCGGAGTCTCATCTTCCCTCTCAGGGCTTCCGTCCTCAGAGTCCTCCTCTCCAGATCCCCTTTTATGTTCTAAGACCAACCCGGAGCTGTCAGGAAATATTAACGTCCAGAGATTTTGGCCCCTGCGTCTGTTCTCATCTGCTCCCCCTGCACGGGTCTGGAGCAGGGGGGGTGGGGGCATCTTTGAATCCACATTACCGCAGTGTTAGGGACCTCTGAATAACAAAGCCTGCTGGTGGAGGTGGTGGGATGGTGGTGGTCGTGGGGAGGGGAGTTCTCAAACCCTGACCCCCAAAGTGCGTTCAGGTATTGGGGTACTGAAAACAGACAGACACAGTTTTAGATTAGATTCAACTTTATTGCCATTAGACAAGTACAAGTACTGGGTAACGAAATGCAGTTAGCATCCGACCAGAAGGGCTTACACAGGCAGCAGAAGCCAAACATCCATTCGGGAAGGTCTGCAGCGCGTGGCTGTGTGTTCTCCCCCCCCCCCCCCCACAGCCCCCCCCACCCCCCCCCCCCCCCCTGTCTTGCTTGTGTACCGGCCACACTCGCCCAGTCCTCAACTCCTCCTTCAAACCCAGCCTCAGCAATATCAGTGAGCTATATTACCAAGCCATGTCCCCTGTCCCTGACTTCCAGCTCCTACCCTGAGCCCAGATTCATTACAGCCCAGTCGCCGGGGTATTAAGATACGACCGCATTAACAAAGTTGTCCCGGTATCTTAATTGAATCTACCCCCCCCCCCGCCAGAGCACAATCTGGATTATGTTTACCTGAAATATAAGCGGCTGGGGCTGCTGCTACACGGCCTGGCTGATAAAACACAGGGTTATTCCCAATGCCCAGGCCTAATCCCAACTGTAATTTGTTCCTCTTGATGGATGTGGCCCAGTGATGGAACCATCTGATTGGGATTCCAGGGAATTGTGGGAAGGCTTTCACAGGTATAACTTATACTGTATCTAAAAGGAGAAAAAAAAGGGTGTGGATGTGTGGGTGTGTGTGTGTGTGTGTGGGTGGGTGGGTGGAGTGTGGATGGAGGGGAGGTGTGTGTGTGCTTTGGGGTGTGTAGATGAATCTTGTGGATTGAGTGTGTCTATCATCATGGCTGAAGTCAGGGATAATGCTCTCCTTTACCCAGACCAGCTCAGAATCGGAATCGGTAAAATCGGTTCTTCAGATCAAGTCGAACCTGATTGGCTCTTTCACACATCTTTCCTTCCTGTTCTTGTCTTCTTCTGCCGTTCCTTAACTGATGCGACGTCGATGCTGGTCACCATAGTGACCGTCTGTTTGAAACTGTGGGAAGACCCTCATTAGAACAAGGGTTCTTGAAGAGCGGGAGAACCTGTGGTAGGACATAGTTTAGAGTCAAGAGCACAGTCCCCCCCCCCCCCCAAGACACACAGCAGCCCCCGTCAGACCCGGTGTGGACAGGTCCATGGTGAAAGGGGGGGATGTGCTCTTGACTCTAAACTATGTCCTACCACAGGTTCTCCCGTGGGGGGGTCCATCATAGGTCCTTCAACGCCTCCCCCCCTTGCCCACTCATTGCCCCTCCCCCCCTCTCTCTCCAGCCATTGGACAGGTGAAGGGGAGGGCAGTGTTAGGGCCTCCCTTAATGTTGCCGCTGATGCAACGCTTTTCTTATTTAACACACACACACCATGGCCGTTGATGCTCATAAGGAAGGCTGTGGGGGGGGAGGGGAGGGGAGGGGAGGGGGGGGGGGCTCTTTTTCCCTTTGCTTTGCATCCTTGGGAAGGTTTCAGTCAGCAAGTCATCTACACGCGTGTCATAAATCACGCCTGAGCGCTGGAGGGCCAAACCTGACGCGTGTTCCTACAGTACACCCCCCCCACACCCCCACACACACACACACTCTAATCCCATACATGTGTACACACGCAATCCACAATTTAAGACCAGATTCACACTCATTTAAATTGAAATGTCTATACACAATCTATATTAGATCCTTGTATGGCCGTGTCCATAGCATCGTGCGTTAGTTCGTGTTATTCCACACGTCTCTTCATTAGCCTCAGGGATGGATCAAGCCATTTTCTGCTACAGTACATACAGGATGTATAGATCCACTGTTAATTGACTGACCCGGGATAAGTAAAGGTTACCAACGTGAAACCTCTCCTGGATGGAGTAAAGCCTTATCCTTCACACCTCAACATCCCCCCCCCCCCCTCCCCCCTCCCCCCAAAACATCCAGACAGGTTGAACAGCAGCACCTCACCATCTGTACCAGACTAATAGCTAAAACATGATGCAAGGGGGGAGGTGAGGAGGGGGGGGGTGAGGGGGGGTTCGTTGACAGCTTTCTTAGAAAAGCCCCCCTAGGCTAGGAAACAGGTGCTGCAGAGGGGGCCACACACACACACACACACACATAAACACACACACACTTATCTTAAGCAGAATGGCTTAAGATATAAACCACTGTATAATTATCCGCTTCTCTTTATCCTTCTCCTCCTCCTGTCCTCCCTTCTGTGTTGCCGTAGGAAACAGAGAACCCAGCACAGTCAGTACGTACTCAGTGTGACGCTCCCACCTGTACACCTGCACAGACAGTCACTTCTCTCTCTCTCTCTCTGTTTCTCTCTCTCTCTCTCTGTCTGTCTCTCTCTCTGACTCTTTCTCTGTCTCTCTCTCTCTGTCTGTCTGTCTGTTTGTCTCTGTCTCCCTCTCTGTCTGTCTCTCTCTCTCTGTCTCTTTCTCTGTCTGTCTCTCTCTCTCAGTCTCTTTCTCTGTCTGTCTCTCTCTCTCTCTCTCTCTCTGTCTCTCTGTCTGTTTGTCTCTCTCTCTCTCCCCCTCCCCATGTATTTTCTTCCTCTCGTCCCGGAACAGATAGGAGTGCATCAGGGGCGCTCGGCAAAGGGAGTGGGGGGTTAATTGGGGTAGTGGTGGGGGTTAATTTAAATTAAAATTTCAACTAATGGAGGTCAGGGAAGCGTCTGCAAATACCTGATTAAAACAAATGGTCCTGCCCATCAAAACTCCATCTTGGTCAACCCCCTCAGCAGAGTGTCCTGGAGCACAGGAGGAAAGAAGAGAGAGGGGAGAGGAAGAGGGGACGGTCTATAACGGGGGACACTTGTTAGTGTGCGGGGTAGCGAGCAGGTGGGGGGGGAGGGGGAGAGAAACAGGAAGATGGTGGGTTGCGGGGGGAAAGAGAGGGGGGAGAGGAGGTGGGGGGGGGAGGGAGGGGGGGAGGAGGAGATGTTATCCACACTGTACTCAGCCTCGCTGTGCCACCCTGCTGCCAGCCTGTTCCTCCAGGCGTGCCACAACGGCTCAGCAACATCTGGCACAGGCCCCTCCGGGAGGGAGCCCAGGGCCCGGCGCCCCGCCACCGCTAATATGGCGCAGGGTTACGCTGCCGCGTCCCTAATCACTTAGCCGCTGTCTGGCACGCAGCAGCAGCAGCCTCCAACGACACCGCGGTGGCCGCCGCCGCCCGCCAGGCCTCGTACATCAGCTCTAGACATCTGCCCACCTGCCAGGGTGGCTCTGCTCCCTCCCTCCCTTCCTCTCGTCCTCTCCCCCTCTGTCGCTCTTCATCGGTTGTCTTTCTCTGGCTCGCTCTACCCCGCCTGCCCTCTCTCTTTCTCTCCCTCCCTCTCTCTTTCTCTGCCCTGTGCTTGGTGCTCCTCTTCGGGGTTTGTCCACCACTCTTCCTCCTCCCTGCCGGAACTATGCTCTCTCTCTCTCTCTCTCTGTCTCTCTCTTACACTCTCTCTCTCCACTTTCTCATTCTGCTGTGGCTCCACGCTCCCTCCTTTTCCTCTCATCCCTCTCTCCTCTGCTTGTTCCCCTCAGTCTGCTGCCCGCTCCTCCTGCCCATCTCTCTCTGCTCTATCCTCCCTCCCTCCCTCCCTCCTTCCCTCCCCCCCCTCCCATCTCATGGTTGTATCCTCTGAGAGGGGGCTTTAGAGTGTCTGGTACCCCAGACCTGGTCTCTCATGTTGGGCTCTGTGTTGCTAAAGAGCAGCTGTGGACGGCTCCTTGTTTAGGAACCACAGTGACGCTTCGCTGATGGTCCTTCAGTCCAGATGTCATCAACGGTCCATCGCAAGCATCACACGCGGTCAAGCCCCCCTCCCCTCCCACCCACCCCCACCCCCCCCCCCCCCCCCCACAGTATTGACATGCGACAGCAGGTGAGCGCTGATCCATATCTGAAGTGTCGGGGGCTGGGAGGGGGGGCTGGGGGCCCGGCGGCCCCCCTGTCGCAGCGGGGGCTCTGTAATGTACATGAGCGGCTCAGCTGGAAGCAGCAGCTTACTGCCGCCCGGCCTCAGGCGCCCCTGTTTACCCAACACTCACACCCCCAACACTCACACCCCCTCATCAGGGCTCGCTGACATGCATGTGTGTGTGCATGTGTGTGCGTAGACTGTAAGCGTTTGCAAGAGTTGACGCCTGCTTGTGTGTTTATATGTGCCTATGTTTTTTTATTACCTGCGTGTGTTCGCTCGTGTGTGCGTTTACCTGTGTGTGTGTTTAGGTGTGTGTGTGTGTTTGCCTGTGTATGTGTGTGTGTGTTTGCCTGCGTCTGTTTTACCTGTGTCTGTTTGCCTGTGTGTGTGTGTTTGCCTGTGTGTGCGTTCGTC
>CM059325.1:8096819-8100194 GCA_030340685.1 Protosalanx chinensis
GGGCCGTGGACCCCCTGGCAGTCTGGTGACTCAACACACAGTGGGTGTTAACCCCTGCTGGGCCGTGTGGGGAACCCTGTGCAGATTCAGGGAACGTGCAGGACAACAGACACTGGATCACTAACGCTACCTCTCTGTTCCACATGTACAACCACAGGCTGGCACACACACACACACACCGTCACTGAATGCTATGAAAGTATCAAAGAATGTGCTTTAACGTGCAGCTGAAAACCATTCAGTGGAAATATTTGTTAATGTTAAAAAGTGCTGTGGTTCAACAAGCAGGACACACCTACACTATACACACCTGAATCTCACTGGCATGGTCAGTTCATTCATTTGTGGACTTCTTTTCTCACAAACTGTGTGTGGGTGTGTGTGTGTGTGCAGGTGAGTAAATATGCATGTTAGTCTACTTTAAAGCAGGACCCTCTGGATGGTTCCTTTCCCCATGAGCGAGAGCTGCTCTTTGAATGTCCCTTCTTGAAAGGTCACTGTGGACGTTCATGCTCTTTTTGTTAATTGATTCTTTAAATGCAGCTTGTGCGAGACACCTTTTAGTGTGTGTGTGTGTGTCTGCAGGGCTGCATGGGCTGCATGTTTGTCCACATCTCTCTCTCTCGCTCGCTCTCTCTCTCGCTGTCTCTATCTCTGTCTCTGTGTCTCTGTCTCCCTCACTCCCTCTCTCTCTCTCTCCCTCTCTCTACCCCCCCTCTCTATCTCCCCCCTCTCTCTATATCTCCCTCTCTCTATATCTCTCCCCCCTCTCTCTCCCTATGTCTCTCCCTCTCTCTCCCCCTCTCTCCCTCTCCCCTCTCTCCTTGTCTCTCCCTCTCTCTCCCCCTCTCTCTAACCCTCCCTCTCTCTATATCTTCCCTCTCTCCCTCTCTCTCTCTCTCCCCCTCTCTCTATATCTCCCTCTCTTTATCTCTCCCCCCTCTCTCCCTCTCTCTCTCTCTCTGTCTCTCCCTCTCTCTCCCCCTCTCTCTAACCCTCCCTCTCTCTATATCTCCCCCTCTCTCCCTCTCCCTCTCTCTCCCCCCCTCTCTATCTCTCCCCCTCTCTCCCTATCTCTCTCTCTCTGTCTCTCCCTCTCTCTCTGTCTCTCTCTAACCCTCCCTCTCTCTATATCTCCCCCTCTCTCCCTCCCTCTCTCTCTCTCTCCCCCTCTCTCTATATCTCCCTCTCTTTATCTCTCCCCCCTCTCTCCCTCTCTCTCTCTCTCCAATAACTCCCATTGATCTACTGTGCAGTTTTGAGGGAGCGCTCCCGTTCCCTTTGTAGTACTGCAAACAGCTTCTGTCCCCATCTGCTCACAGCCTACCAAATGTTTGTGGATGCTAATGGCAATTCATTTAGCTTTTTACTGCATCTCTGAGTACGAGGGAAGCATCTGGAACATTCAGTCACACCAATAAAAGTGGAGGTAGACGATCCGGACCTCAAATATCGCTATGAAGCTGTTTATTCATAACAGGAATCCAGCTAGAGATGGAATTTCACACAGCCAAATGGAGAGGAGCAACCGCCTGTGACCGTCTGTCAAAGTCTGTCATTTAGGATTTTACTTTTCTGAGACAATCTTTGATGAAAATATGGCCTTTAGTTCGTCCAGGACAGAGAAGTTGGACCGTTGATAGGGAGGACAGTATCGTACTTTTCTGTCCATCTTTTCAACTCTCCTCTCATCTCATCCCTCTCATCCCTCTCTCTCTCTCTTTTGTATGGGCACACTCTCATCCCTGCTCTTTATCTCCCTTATCCACTCTATCCCTCGCTTCCTCTCTCCTCACCTCCTCCACCTTGCTTTGTGTCCTGTGCTGGAGTGTGTGTGGTGAGTTCCATCAGACCTATTGACCAAGGCTCCCTTTTGAATGATGACGCATGCCTGCCGCTAGATTAATAACCTTCATCAAATGCTCTCTGCCTGCGCTCACACACACACACACACACACGTGTGCGCAGTGGTATTGACCCGTTCTTCAACCCGCCCCTTGCCCCCACCACCCCCCCCTTCATCTCCTCTTATCAGATCACCATTTGTCACTGTGTCGCGCAAACTGCCACACTCCCCTCACACTGGACCTCCTGATCTGGTGCAACCCTCTACACACACACACACATTGCGACTGTAATTACTGTCCTTTAGATGGGCTCTCTCCAGACACACGCACAATACATTCGCTGGCACGTCCACACACACACACACACACACCTGAGCCCACCATCCACTTCTCTCCTTATCCCACATCCACCTGACCCACAACCTCTCTCCCTCTGCTACGGCTGATTACTATCAAGTGACACTCTGCGGGGGGGTGGGGGGTGGCGGGGGGGGCGGGGGGGGGGGGGGGGGGCTGGGCAGGGTTCTCTGTCTACATCCATCAGATGTGTGCTGCCTCACATCCTGCGTAAGTGTGCCTGTATGTGGCGTGTGCATGTTCATTCCAGAGTGAATGCTAAATTGAATGTTTAGCAGACTCGATATACAGCCCCGCTCATTGTCTGTCTTTTTGTTTTCCAAATTTCCTCTTTTCTTTTTTTCTTTTTTTTTTTTACTTTTGATTGCAAACTTTGATCACTTCAATAAAAAAAACTTATGAATCGACAGAACAAAAGGAATTAATTGGAACTAAAATATGACAACCCCCATATTTCTCCTCCAGTATCTCTAGTCTTCATAGTGGCAGTACACAGTGTGTGTAAACCTCCCATTAGTCTCTGTGATTGTGCTCTTATAGTTTCTTGCTACAACAAGCCCTATTACGCCCTCTATGCTTTGATATCCCTCCCCAGTACGACGGCAGTTCGTCTGGCTCTATCTTTCTCTGAAGCGGTTCCACTATCTTCCCCCCTGCAACAGTATCCATCCTTCGAGACAGCCAATAGACTCCACGGGGGAAGTCTCCTCAACAAATATGATCTATTGCATACAAATGAAGCCTGTAATATATTCATAAATCATGCCGGCGGATGGCGGCAAGGGCCCCCGTTTTTTAATTGTCTTTGATTAACAGTGACATGTGCTGTAGATAGGCTTGGCTTTTTGAGGTCTCCCTTTGTCTTGAATGGTACAGAGAGAGAGAGTGGGTTTCCAGGGAAATCTAAGTATGAGGTATGTTAGTGTAGGTTCAGGGACTGTCGTAAATACTGCATACTGTACGTGAGATACACTTTCTTTTCTAATACACACAGTGAAAACTCAAATACAAACACAAATCTACACACAAACACAGAGACGCATACAAACACAAGAGTGCTCACGAACGTGCACCCTGACACGTGAACGAAACGCACCAGACACACACACACACACACAGGCTACGATCGCAACCGCACCTCCGAAAACACCTGAAGCTCTCTACATGACTA
>CM059325.1:8100694-8128194 GCA_030340685.1 Protosalanx chinensis
CACCCGCTCCCCGATGAGATGCTGAGAGGATAAATAGAGATAGGGAAGCGGGGATTAGTTGGCGCCGAGGACGGGATTCTAATTAGGGCTTGCGCTCAATCACGCAGACGCCAAACATCTCTTCCTTGCTCGTTTGTTTAGCTGATGGGAACTTTTCTGCGCATTTTCAATGTACGAGGTTCTCTTGATTGGCAGAGACATTTCTGATACGGCGGCCTGGTCAATTCGGCCACTAATTCTTGCTTCAACACTTAAAGCGGCGCTGACGCCCCCTCCCCTCTCTCCCTCCCCTCTCTCCCTCTGTCAGATTATTCAGGCCTACTTCATTTAATATTTATATAAAATGCAATCATTTTCATCAATGTATTCATTTGGGGCTCCACGAAGTGTTTAAGTATGGGGCATTTGCGAAGTTTTAATGTAAATATGGATTTGTAATTTGCTATCTTTGTCCTTGAATGTGCCAGAATGATTTTTGAACGTTACATTGTACGTCTTTCATAATCACAAAATGTATTACAAAAAAAAAAAACAGATTTGTGTGAGTATTTGCACAGAAAAGTTTGATTGTATATTGCGTGTACTGTGTATTTACATGCAAGAAGGTTGAAGATAATTTTAAGTAATTCAAAAAAAGTTAATCAAACAAAGAGGGGGACAAACTTCTTCTATCTTTAAATTGATCACTGTAAATGAGGGCACTTCACAAATAAATAGTTTTCTGATTTCAAAACTCATACCTGACTTCAAGATGATCTATTATTACGCAAGAGGGACTGCAATCACAAATCCATCTGTTGTGTTTATTCCTACATGTAGAGTTTTATGTTGAGAAATACATATATATGTTTATCAAAAAAGGCTGTTATGTGTAGATGTAGTTCAGGGGAAGTTTCATGGTCCAAACCGTTGGCAAATTCCTTGAAATGCATTTGTGATAATCAAAATGGACCATCGCAATTAACTGTGTCACTCTCTACTAAGTCTTAACTGTGTCACTCTCTACCAAGTCTTAACTGTGTCACTCTCTACTAAGTCTTAACTGTCACTCTCCGCTGAGCGTTAACTGTGTCACTCCTTTGCATTTCCCTGTGCTGGTCCAGCACTTTTGAAAACGATACCCCTCTAAACAGATATTATGCAATAAATATTCTGAAAACCACAACAACAAACACTGAAAAACAAAATGACCACATACTTTCAACAGATCTCTGTTCTCCTTTTATTCATCTCAGCTCAACTCTCTCTCTCTCTCTTATTCTTCTAACCCACAAACCAAAAATGGTATTTGAGAGACAAACAACTTCATTCTGCTGTGCGTCAGTAATTAGCTGTGGAATTAGCGGGCTAGACATGCCTCCACAGATCAGCCGGGCCCTCCGGGAGGCCTGCAGGTCCAGGCGAGCCGCATTTCCAATTATTGTGTTGAATTGCTAATTTAGTTATTGTGCCTGGCGTAATTGTGATGGGTATTGGGTGTGCGATTCAATTTGTTTTAAATATTTGTGGACCGGCGGAATCGGTAATAGAACTGACCTATCTACCAGCCGAGCTGGAGGAGAGCGGGATGAACAGGGGACATGATAAAAACAAAGAGAAGAGACTACAAAGATGTTGACAAGGCTCCTCTTCTTTTATTGTACCCCTCTTCGCTCTGTCGTTCCATCTCTGTCTGTCTCTCTTTCTGCTTTCTGTGTTTCTCTCTCTCTCTCTCATCGTATTAGTTTGATCTGCCTCATCCCTCTTAAGACTGTTGAAGTTAAAAAGCTTGAAATTTTTGAAAAATAGGACTTTGATCATCTTCAGGGTACAAGGCACAGCATATTAGATGGGGTAGAACATTGAGGACTTATACGTGATAAGCAGGGGAAATACTGTTCCCTCTCCCCCCCGCCCTCTCTTCTCACAAAAAATGTGAGGAGGGTAGTGAGGAACTAAAAGTTGACAGTATCCATTCTTCTGCATTTTCCAATGTCATACGTTTTATCTTTTTTTTTATGTGTTTGTGTTCTGGAAGAACCATACCCACAATAATTGACAGTAAAGGGTTACTGTGACAAACATCAAGTCTGAACTTTTGGACAAAAACTTTTTATATATTATTTTAATAGACCCTTGTTTAAAAAAAATTAAAATAAAGAAAATTGACAGAAACACAATTTCCTTTTTGGCGTGAGTTGTGTTGAAGTGCCAGTCTAACACCTTCACACTGATTGAATTGACAGCATCAATACAAGCGTCCATATCAATGTGATGGACATGTAATGACTCTTCCATAATAAGGAACACGTTATGTTGTCATGTTACGTACATTAGGAGGGCTGTGGTGGGGCTCCTGTCTGTCTGACTGCTTCTACAACAAGTCAACTGAATATGACATCAGGATTCAGTGTATTTTACACACTTCATATATACCGTACATACTGCATTCTAATTTCAAGTCCACTGAAGACAGACAAAATTGTAAACTACAGTGAACATTTATTTCCAACAATATCCATTTTATTTTGGAAGGGTAGATATCTTTGAAACGACACTACAATGCACCTGAAGCCCTCATGTTATAGCTGGAACATGTTCAGGGTGTGTGTGTGTGTGGATAGTGTTTTCTCAGGCAGTTATCAAATGAATGCATGTGATGAGTCTGAGGGGGTGTTTATGAGTGTGCGCTGGTTGGATGGGAATTGTGGGACAGTTTAAGGAGCTCATTGTGATTTGGCGAGGTGTGTCTGTGTGAGTGTCTCTGTTGTCTCAGCTTTAATCTAGGATCGTGTGTGATGGTCAACATGAAAGCCTCTGTTTTGAATAGGAGCTCTTGAGCTCTTTGATGAACCTCCTCTAGTCTCACTTCAGCATGTCCGTCTGAATCACACACACATGCAGACACGCACAAAACAAGCGCACACGTACTAGCAATAAGCAAACAAACTCATGAGTGTAAACGCACAAACTAGTACATAAATCTAACCCTTGAATAGATGCCTCCTAACCATTCCTCGTAAGCACAAGCATGCATGCACTGAACGTTTGTGCAATCGCACACTCCAACCACAGATTTTACACACCCATCTAGGCACACAGACACCAAAACAAACACACATACACACGCAGCATAAAACAGCTATTTACACCTGCTGGGCGTTTGATCATCAATTAAGTGCTTCTTTTCTGGGTGTTTAATCTCTCTCATGTTTGGCCCCGCCCCGTCCATCAAGCTGCTTCACTACCTCACAGACAGACTTCTGTTACATCTTAAACCGACATCAACGCCTTCAAAACGGACACAAAACACACACGCTGCTTTATGATGGATAGATACACACTGTTTATTTTCTCGGAGTCAAAGGCACGTTCTGATAAAATGTTTCAGATATAAGGTCAGCTTCTCCTGCAATTCAAATCGTTTAGTTATGCAAAGTAAAGTTTTTAAATTCCCCCTCCCTACTCGTCTCTTAGCAACCGTACCTGTCAATTTGCACCTTCATGGGAACGGCACCACAACTGGCAGGACAATAGTACACGTCACATCTCTCGAGTCACCATCCCATTGGTCCTTACGCTCCGTCGAGTGTGTGCATTGACCAATCATCTGGCGGTACACGCCCACTTCAGGAAAGAGGGCTATGGGGACAGACGCCGACTAGGCAAACAAAAGCAGTAAACAAACAAACTCTCTCAAATCTCTCAAACAAAAACGCACAAACATCAACCTGTTATCTTCCCAAGGCTGCCAGCCACTCTGTGATTCCAACCTGAGGCTGCATACGTTCCTGAGACAAACTGGAATAGATAGAGGATCATTAGAAGGAGAGGCCTGGAGGGCCTCCAATGACAGAGGGAGAGTGGAAATGAGAGAACATGAAAGAGAGATGGGAAGGGAGGGGGTAAAATAGAGGGAAGTGATATAGAAAGAGGTGAAGGAGGTAGAGAGAATAAGAAAGTGAGAGAAAGATTGACAGTGAAATATACATATATATATAATTTTTCTTGTTAGGTGAGAATTGATTTGAGAGAGAGCGAATGTTAGAACAGAGAGCATGGTGATGGGAGGGCCATGTGTAGTCAGAAAGCACAAGCAAATGAAATCTATTTGACGAGCATCGTGGGTAATTGGTTTCCAAACAGTATTCTGTCCTGGCTGTCCAGTACCAGGTTTTAAACCCTGTAACCCTTCAGTAGCAAAGAATAAATCAACATCTCACACTGATGGCATAATCCTTTAGCACAGCGAGTGTGGCTTTGAATGTGTGTTAACATCATCTATATACTTTCTTCATATGTTCTGAACAAAGTGTTTGAGTATGGTGGGAGAGATGGTGGTGGTTTGTATGTGTGTGTGTGTGTGTGTGTGTGTCAACCAGCATACAACAACCCTATAATCCAGTTTGGACATGATCCATATTCAGTCACCATCATAACCAATAAACTGTAGCTCAATCTCAGACATTACCAACCAGCTCTGTAAACATACAAAGACCACAACAACAGAATAGCCCCTCTTTACATCACAATGGAGCCAACAGCTGAGGTTTCCAAACTGTGACTCTGCCAAATGCACTGTATCTAATCTTACAGTTAAAATACTGTAATCGGGGTTGATAATTGGCATTTTTAAAATAGCAGTTATTAAATTAGCCGGAAAGAGAAAAAAAGGCTCATATGGTCAATTACAACACACTTGGACTTGGCACAGAGAGCTTTGGAGAGAAGCCATAAGGGTTTAAATTACATAGAAGTGGAAGGCCCAATTACAGTTCTACTAAATACAGGAGCAGTGTGGTAATTGTAGCCGCCATGTTTCCTCAGAATCCCTTGTTGTTGTGTTTCTATAGCACTTGGCTTGGATTCAGAAGTCGCCTAGCTGCGCGTGTCGTGTTTTTCCACGACATCACTGCTGTCTTGTTTCGTTAACACACACACACACATGCACCCCCAACTCACCCTCACACAAATGATTTAAAAAACATGATCTCAACAATACAAAACAATTAATATTTTACAAACGTAAAAGGACATGTCCTCACACACACCACATATATGTAAACATATACACACACCGACACAAAAACTCAACACTGGCTCGTGGGCAGGAACAGGTTAACCCACACTGGCTCCAGCCTCAAAGTCGGACCATGAAATGTTGCTAATGAAAATCAGGGGGAAAAAAGTCAACAAGTTTCACAGCAGCCTCCCCCCCCCCCCCCCCCCCCCCCCCCCCCCCCCACACACACACACACTCACCACAACCCACACCACACCACCGCGATTCGCCTTTTGGTCTCGCCTCGATAGCAGCAAAATGAATATTCATGAAGTAAGCAACTTCTGATCCCAAACAAAGTAAGCTCTGGTTTAGGGAGATTGGGCCGAGTGTTAATGGCTTCTTCGTTTTAAGCCCGCATAAGAAAGCCCCCCCCCCCCCAATTTCCCTGCGCTTGTAGTCCATGAGAATATTTAATACCGTTATTAATCATTTTTAATCCGTTTGCTTTTAATTAAGAAACAGCATGTTGCTGTCCTATCAGCTAGTGCCAGTGAGCAGATTAATTGTAGCTTAAGATAGCTCGCCGTGATTGGTGTAATGTATTAGCTAACAAGACGCCCAGCTTCTAAAGATACTTGTACACTACCTTGGGAACTTGGCACCACTCCAGGGCTCCCCCCCTCTCTTTCTTCCTCTCTCTCTCTCTGTCTGTGTCTTCCTCTCTCTCCCACTCTCTCTCCTCCCGTGTGTGTGTCACTCCTGTTTGAAGCTGCTGTCCTGAGTCTTTGGGACACCTCCTCTCATCTCAGCCCAGCGGTGTGTGTTTGGGGCGCTGTGTGTTGGGAGGGGTGTGTGTTTGAAGTGCTGTGTGTTTGGGGCGCTGTATGTTTGGAGCGGTGTGTATTCGGGGCACTGTGTGTTTGGGGCGGTGTGTGTTTGGGGCAGTGTGTGTTTGGGGCGGTGTGTGTTTGGGCCGGTGTGTGTTTGGGCCGGTGTGTGTTTGGGGTGCTGTGTGTTTGGGGCGCTGTCTGTTTGGGGCGGTGTGTGTTTTGGGCGGTGTGTGTTTGGGACGGTGTGTGTCTGGGACGGTGTGTGTTTGGAGCGCTGTCTGTTTGGGGCGCTGTGTGTTTGGGGCGCTGTCTGTATAGGGGCACTGTCTGTCTGGGGCGCTGTCTGTCTGGGGCGCTGTCTGTTTGCGGCGCTGTCTGTTTGAAGCGCTGTGTGTTTGAAGCCATGTTTTGTGTGGCTGTTCCAGATGAGGGTGGACTCAGTTTTTACCCAAGGTGCTGTGGTGTAACTCAGACCAGCAGCAGCCTTCAGTAGAAGGTTCCACTATGGGGGGGAGGGAAGAGAAGATCACAGTGGCAGAGGGAGGACAAGCTGGACTGACCCAGGCAGGACCCTGGATCATGTGACTGCACTAGGGCCCTGATGAGGTCATGGTTGGCAGTCCAGGCAGTGTCTCTGAGTTTGGTGAAGAGGTGGGGGCCACAGAGGAAGAGGGGACTGAGGAAGGGGGCAGGCTGGGCCTCTGTGACAGTACCGGCCCCTCAGGGAAGCCCCCCTCTGGGTCTTGCAGCGTGTGTGTGGAGCAGGGAGAGATGAGCAGAGCCAGGGAGAGCAAACTACAGGGGGGTTAGAGCATGCTGTGTTGAAGGGCTTCAGCCACTGCACACAGGAGCACTAAAGCAATTAGAGCTCATTGTCTGTGAAAAGATCTTTAACAGGGACTAATTGGTGGGGTTTTACTGTACACATACATTCTGTCTAATGGCTAGATGTTTTGTCTTTTGTCCGCTGAAAGGTATAGTAGCCAAGGGGCGTCTGGATTTCAATCACGTCAAATTAAGAAATGGCTGTGTGTGCATGTATGCAAATGTACACACGCTTATTTGCACATAATTTTCTGTACATAATGTTTCACTGTCTACATGAGTTGTCCAAAGTTTGGCCCATAGCAGCAACAGCACTCAGTGTCATAATGGAGTGTTTCACTGTATTTCTGTGTGTGCAGTGAGTCACTGGCAATTTACTGTACGAATGAATAAATAGATGGCTGTTAGCTCCAGCATTAATCTCAGCATCTGCCTCAAAGGGGTTCCTCTCTCTTTCCCTCCCTCCCTCGCTCGCCCACCCTCTCTCTCGTTCTTCTCCCTTCTCTCTTTTTTCCAGCTCTCTTTCTCTCTCTTCCTTCTCCCCCTCATTTCCCCTTCCTCACCCTTCTTCTTCTGTGTGTGTGTGTGGTCGTCTCTGCGTCCTCCTCTCCTCTCTGTGTGCTGTGAAGAGGGGCCCATTGTGTGTGATGAGAGTTAGATTGGATGGCTCCCCAGGGCCAGCTCTCCATTAGCTAAGGTGATCTAACAGGTAATCAGGAGATAATTAAAAGGCTTCACTTTCTGCCAGGCTCTCTGCTGGGAGGGGCGAGAGGGGAAAGAGGTGCGTACGTGTGTGTGTGTGCGGGTGTGTGTTCGTGTGTGTGTGTGTGAGAACACGCATGTGTGTGTGCGTGTGTGTGTGTGAGAGAACAAGCATGTGTGTGTGTGTGTGTCTGAGGCAATTTTTGTAGTTGATGTGGACATTCATGTGTGTGGATGTGACAAACGTGTGTAGGGTTAGTGTGTAGTGTTAGTGTGTGCAGGGTGTGTAGTGTTAGTGTGTGCAGGGTGTGTAGTGTTAGTGTGTGCAGGGTGTGTAGTGTTAGTGTGTGCAGGGTGTGTAGTGTTAGTGTGTGCACGGTGTGTAGTGTTAGTGTGTGCAGGGTGTGTAGTGTTAGTGTGTGCACGGTGTGTAGTGTTAGTGTGTGCAGGGTGTGTAGTGTTAGTGTGTGCACGGTGTGTAGTGTTAGTGTGTGCACGGTGTGTAGTGTTAGTGTGTGCAGGGTGTGTAGTGTTAGTGTGTGCAGGGTGTGTAGTGTTAGTGTGTGCAGGGTGTGTAGTGTTAGTGTGTGCAGGGTGTGTAGTGTTAGTGTGTGCAGGGTGTGTAGTGTTAGTGTGTGCAGGGTGTGTAGTGTTAGTGTGTGCAGGGTGTGTAGTGTTAGTGTGTGCACGGTGTGTAGTGTTAGTGTGTGCAGGGTGTGTAGTGTTAGTGTGTGCAGGGTGTGTAGTGTTAGTGTGTGCAGGGTGTGTAGTGTTAGTGTGTGCAGGGTGTGTAGTGTTAGTGTGTGCACGGTGTGTAGTGTTAGTGTGTGCAGGGTGTGTAGTGTTAGTGTGTGCAGGGTGTGTAGTGTCTTCTGCTCATTGTGTACAGGTACATCAGTCATGTGACGTACAGACCACAGTCAATGGTTTCGTTTACAAATCTATGATACTGAATGGTAATGCGAACAGTGTGTAGTACTAATTTAAATGAAACATTTTGAGTCATATTATCCAGCTGAATGACAAAGACAGACACACACACACAGACACACACAGACACACAGGTGCACTTCAATGAAAAAGGTGTCCTTGATTTGAACACACAGCCTTTCTGATGGGCTGTCCAGCCATTAGCCTGATATTAACAAATAGGTCAATGTCTATTTTCTGCTCAATTTAAAGCTTGACTGCGATAAAGATTGCCCAGTCTTCCCCCACAGTACTCACAATACAAACAGAGAAATGGAAGATGGGAGAGAGGTGTGTGTGAGAGAGAGAGAAAGAGAGAGAGAGAGAGAGACATGGGGGTGTTGTGAATTCACATGCACACTTTTGTCCAAATGTGTTTCTGTGTGTCTGTGTGTGTGTGTGTGTGTGTGTGTGAGAGAGAGAGCGTGTGTGTGTTTCTGATGGAGGTTTGGATGGATCGATTCTTATCTATGATGGGCTGATTGGAGGTAAGGGTCTGGATGGATACACCAGCAACTGAGGCCCCCCCCACCCCCCACCCCCCCCCCCCCCACACACACACACACACAGACCGACACACACACACAAATGGTCTTTCTCTCACGTTCTTCTTTCTCTCCACTTCCCCCAACATGCAGGTGTATGAGGCCAGGAAGCCATGTTCAAGATTGAAGACGCACCCTATAATAACCGCACTCCCCCCAGTGCCTTTGTTCCAGCCCAGTTTGGGCCCAGCTCTAAAGCCTTCCCTGCCTTTGGGCTTTGCTGGCACACTTTCTGATCCTAAATGCCCTTTAAGCGTTTAATAGGCTCAGTAATTACCGTGACGACCTCAGGACGCGGGATCACTCGGCGTAATTATGAATCGGCAGGCAGGAGAGAAGTGTATCAGTTTGAGGACGGGGGAAATGAGGCTGGAGAGTCTCTCTTGTAGACCAGAAGGGGTGGGGAGGGGAGGGGGGGATGGGGGGGGGCAGCAGCAGTGTGTATTTCTGTTGGTGGGCCAAGTGTAAGTTGGGTGTGTGTGTATGTTTCAAAGATACGTACACTGGCGTGTCTTCGAGCGAGTGTGTGTGCGCGTGCTTGTGGGTTTGTGTGTGTGTGTGTGTGTGCATGCTTGCGGGTTTGTGTGTGTGTGTCTCTGTTTCTCCCCAGACCCCCGTGCTCATCAGCCAGGAGATTGATCCCTGTCAAAACCAATCTGTCAGACAGCGCTGACACCAGCCGTGCCTGCAACCGCACCTCCAGGCGGAATTCCAGCCCCAACCCCAGCACCGAGCCCCCGCCCCCGCCTCCTGCTCCCTGCCCCCGCTGCCCTCCACCCCACCCACAACTAGCTGCAACCTCCATCCAACCCAGCCCTTTCTTCACCCCCAGACCCCTCCACCCCCCTGCCCTGACCCTACCCCGCCCCCCCTCTCCCAGCCCCATCACCCAGGCCCTCACATCCATTCCCCATAGCACAGACGCAATCAGAGCCCTAAAACACAGAGCTCCCGTCCCAGGCATATTGCCAACAGATGCCTATTTTCAGCTGCGCATCAAATCAATTGGTGGAGAAAGTGAACGGCATCATCAGAGCAGGATTGATCTGTGGGTGCTGCGATTGACACACAGCCCCAGGGAATGCAACTGCAGGGGCTACCCCACACAGCATGGAGATATGCAATCATGCACACACACACACACACACACACACCCTAATGCTGACACATGCACGCTTACCTGTACATGGCATGGTAGCTCCTACACACACACACACACTTGAAGTTCCATGCTGACGGTGGGATTCAACCTCATATGGCACTTAATCTGTGTGTGGTGTAGCAACCTGGTCTATTCTGCTAAAACCAAAGTGAACACAGGGTCTGATATCTATTCATAGGCTCATAACGGGGCCTCCACAGTGTCTGGCAGCCATGCTGTAATGGTACATTCTGGAACATTCTGTATAGATACAAAGCAGCACAATTTACTTTGGGATTGCAGGAAGCGTCCTCTTCAGATTATATGGCCAAATGTAAAGCTTTTACCTCCATGGGGGACGTGAAGAATGTTTTCCGCTGTGTTTCCGTGTGCGTGTTTGTGTGGTGTGCAGTGTGTGTGTGAAGTGTTTGCGTGTGGTGTGTGTGTAGTTTTTTTGTGTGCGTGTAGTGTTTTTGTGTGTGTGTGAGGGTGTCTGTGTGTGTGTGTGGTTTGTGTGTGTGTGTGGTGTGTGTGTAGTGTTTTTGTGTGTGTGTGTGGTGTCTGTGTGTGTGTGTGTGTGCGTGCAGTGTTTGTGTGTGGTGTGTGTGTAGTGTTTTTGTGTGCGTGTAGTGTTTTTGTGTGCGTGTGTGGTGTCTGTGTGGTGTTTGTGTGAGCGACTTGAGAATATCTCTAACAAAGGGAAGGGGGGCAGTAGTGTCTGTGTCTGTGTGTTCCTGTGTGGAGACACACGCTGTTGACTTAATGATGGCAGTAAAAAAAAAAAAAAAAAACTGTTTCTGCTATTTGTGCATGTTGATGTGCAAGCATGTTCCGGATGATCGCTTTGTCGTGTGCACGCCACCCGCACACGCATAGCTACCACACGTGTGTGCGTTTTTCCCAGAGTGTGTTTGTTTCAGTACGTGTGTGTGTGTTCTGCCTGCGTGTGTGTTTATGTTCTCACTGCGGGCGGAGACGCAGGGGTTAACCTGGCACGGGCCCCTGTAATGAGTAAGCATTCAGTTCGGCGGGGCAAGATAAATGGCGAGGGGCCGGCGCTAGTGCAACAGTCAGCAGGAAGCTGGGCCTGCAGGCTTGTTTGTGCCAAATGGAGCTCGCAAAATATCAAAGGCCAACCATCCAGAAGACGCCGGCGTTTGACAAATTTTAAATTAGCCAGAAAGCGAGGGAGAGAGGGGGTGGAGGGGTGGGGGGGTGGGGGGGCAAGGGGCGTAGGGAGATAAGAAAGAGAGGGAGGGATGGGGGAGAGATGGAGAAGGAGAGCGTGTAAGAAGAAGGGTGGAGGAGTGGAGGAGGGGAGAGAAGGAGAGAAGGATGGGAGAAGTGAGAGAGGGGTGGGAGGGAGAAGTGAGAGAGGGGTGGGAGGGAGAAGTGAGAGAGGGGTAGGAGGGAGAAGTGAGAGAGGGGTGGGAGGGAGCAGGAGCAAAGGGAACGTGGGAGAGACGAAAGAGGAGAAAGATGGGCTGAATTATGCAATCCTTTGTCATCCAGCACAGTGAAATCCATACTCGCTCCATCCCTCTATCGCTTTCTCTCTTTTTTTCAACCGTCGTAATCGTGGTGCCATTATCGTCATTAGCTAGCGAAGCTGTTATTATTTCGAATGCATAGTTCCAAGAATTGCTTGGGAGGGGGAAAGGGGGGATGGGGGTGGGGGGTGTCTGGGTGGTTTAACCCATTCTAAATGACTAAATGGTGTTCACTGGAGGTAATGGAGTCAAAAAGGGGAATGTTGTCAAACACACACAAACACAGACACACTTTCACTAATACAAACTGTCCAGTGTCCAGAGATAAAGTCTGACTCTTAGCCAAGTTGCCTGTCTAAGACAAATAAGGAATCCTTACAGAACAGTGGTTCTACTGCTGATGTTGGTACACACACACACACACACCAGTGATGATACACATGATCTCTCTCCCAGTGAACAGAGGCCACGCCCACACCAGGTGTTTTAACCCCTGCTGTGCCGCAGTAAAGACCTGAACAGGCCACTAGCATGAGGTAGGAAAATAAGACGCTGCCCCTGTAGACTCACATGTAGTTTATACAGCAAGGTCATTTAAGTCATACATCTTCGAAATGTATGAAATACAGTATAATATACAAGTATGATATAATTTATTTCGTCATATATATATGACATTTTTAACTATACATACATTTGTACATTAGAGAATTGATTTTGATGCAAAGTACATGTACAGCTAACTTTTTACTGCCCTCCGCAAAGCATGAAGAGAAGAAATCCTGGCTGAAGAAGTAATTCACAAATACCTTCACTTTTCCTCGACACCCCCCCAACCCTGCCTTCCCTTCCAAATTAATTGTACAATATTCAGTGCAACTTTGTGCCTCTCTCGACCCCCTCAGAGAAGCACCTCCAGAGAGCCTAACCTGAACAATTTCTCCCGATCCTCCCTATTTTTTAATGACCGAAATAAGAATGCTGGGACCCGCTAGTAAAATAGTTTTTATTTTTACTAATGTCAGTTTACTGCCTAGCAAGAGCTCCTCCTAATCGTTTCCTAGTGATTACACCCCATTTCCACGTCGTTTGGCCATGTTGCTGATTGGCTCCTCGCGGTGTGTGCATCCAGGGGTGTCCTGATTGTTTATTATTTATTTATTTATTTATTTACACCGCAGAATTCCCCTACTTCTCCCCCCCCCCCCCACACACACACACAGACCAACACACTGTGAGGTTTACAGTGAGCTGGTGAGGTTTACAGTGAGCTGATTAGGTTTACAGTGAGCTGGTGAGGTTTACAGTGAGCTGGTGAGGTTTACATTGAGATGGTGAGGTTTACAGTGAGATGGTGAGGTTTACAGAGAGCTGGTGAGGTTTACAGTGAGCTGGTGAGGTTTACAGTGAGCTGGTGAGGTTTACATTGAGATGGTGAGGTTTACATTGAGATGGTGAGGTTTACAGTGAGATGGTGAGGTTTACAGAGAGCTGATGAGGTTTACAGTGAGCTGGTGAGGTTTACAGTGAACTGGTGAGGTTTACAGAGAGCTGATGAGGTTTACAGTGAGCTGGTGAGGTTTACAGTGAACTGGTGAGGTTTACAGTGATATGGTGAGGTTTACAGTGAGATGGTGAGGTTTACAGTGAGATGGGTAGGTTTACAGTGAGCTGGTGAGGTTTACAGTGAGAGGGTGAGGTTTACTGTGAGCTGGTGAGGTTTACAGTGAGGTGATGAGGTTTAAAGTGAGCTAATGGTGTTTACAGTGAGCTGGTGAGGTTTATAGTGAGATGGTGAGGTTTACAGTGAGATGGTGAGGTTTACAGTGAGCTGGTGAGGTTTACAGTGAGCTGGTGAGGTTTACAGTGAGATGGTGAGGTTTACAGTGAGATGGTGAGGTTTACGTGAGCTGGTGAGGTTTACAGTGAGATGGTGAGGTTTACGGTGAGCTGGTGAGGTTTACAGTGAGATGGTGAGGTTTATAGTGAGCTGGTGAAGTTTACAGTGAGATGGTGAGGTTTACAGTGAGCTGGTGAGGTTTACAGTGAGGTGATGAGGTTTACAGTGAGCTAATTATGTTTACAGTGAGCTGGTGAGGTTAACAGTGAGCTGGTGAGGTTTACATTGAGATGGTGAGGTTTACAGTGAGATGGTGAGGTGTACAATGAGCTGATGAGGTTTACAGTGAGCTGGTGAGGTTTACAGTGAACTGGTGAGGTTTACAGTGAGATGGTGAGGTTTACACTGAAATGGTGAGGTTTACAGTGAGCTGGTGAGGTTTACAGTGAGCTGGTGAGGTTTACAGTGAGCTGGTGAGGTTTACAGTGAGATGGTGAGGTTTACAGTGAGGTGATGAGGTTTACAGTGAGCTAATTATGTTTACAGTGAGCTGGTGAGGTTAACAGTGAGCTGGTGAGGTTTACATTGAGATGGTGAGGTTTACAGTGAGATGGTGAGGTGTACAATGAGCTGATGAGGTTTACAGTGAGCTGGTGAGGTTTACAGTGAACTGGTGAGGTTTACAGTGAGATGGTGAGGTTTACAGTGAAATGGTGAGGTTTACAGTGAGCTGGTGAGGTTTACAGTGAGCTGGTGAGGTTTACAGTGAGCTGGTGAGGTTTACAGTGAGATGGTGAGGTTTACAGTGAGATGGTGAGGTTTACAGTGAGATGGTTAGGTTTACAGTGAGCTGGTGAGGTTTACAGTGAGAGGGTGAGGTTTACTGTGAGCTGGTGAGGTTTACAGTGAGGTGATGAGGTTTACAGTGAGCTAATGGTGTTTACAGTGAGCTGGTGAGGTTTACAGCGAGATGGTGAGGTTTACAGTGAGCTGGTGAGGTTTACAGTGAGCTGGTGAGGTTTACAGTGAGATGGTGAGGTTTACAGCGAGATGGTGAGGTTTACGTGAGCTGGTGATGTTTACAGTGAGATGGTGAGGTTTACAGTGAGCTGGTGAGGTTTACAGTGAGATGGTGATGTTTACAGTGAGATGGTGAGGTTTATAGTGAGCTGGTGAAGTTTACAGTGAGATGGTGAGGTTTACAGTGAGCTGATGAGGTTTACAGTGGGGTGATGAGGTTTACAGTGAGCTAATTATGTTTACAGTGAGCTGGTGAGGTTTACAGTGAGATGGGTAGGTTTACAGTGAGCTGGTGAGGTTTACAGTGAGAGGGTGAGGTTTACTGTGAGCTGGTGAGGTTTACAGTGAGGTGATGAGGTTTAAAGTGAGCTAATGGTGTTTACAGTGAGCTGGTGAGGTTTATAGTGAGATGGTGAGGTTTACAGTGAGATGGTGAGGTTTACAGTGAGCTGGTGAGGTTTACAGTGAGCTGGTGAGGTTTACAGTGAGATGGTGAGGTTTACAGTGAGATGGTGAGGTTTACAGTGAGGTGATGAGGTTTACAGTGAGCTAATTATGTTTACAGTGAGCTGGTGAGGTTAACAGTGAGCTGGTGAGGTTTACATTGAGATGGTGAGGTTTACAGTGAGATGGTGAGGTGTACAATGAGCTGATGAGGTTTACAGTGAGCTGGTGAGGTTTACAGTGAACTGGTGAGGTTTACAGTGAGATGGTGAGGTTTACAGTGAAATGGTGAGGTTTACAGTGAGCTGGTGAGGTTTACAGTGAGCTGGTGAGGTTTACAGTGAGCTGGTGAGGTTTACAGTGAGATGGTGAGGTTTACAGTGAGATGGTGAGGTTTACAGTGAGATGGTTAGGTTTACAGTGAGCTGGTGAGGTTTACAGTGAGAGGGTGAGGTTTACTGTGAGCTGGTGAGGTTTACAGTGAGGTGATGAGGTTTACAGTGAGCTAATGGTGTTTACAGTGAGCTGGTGAGGTTTACAGCGAGATGGTGAGGTTTACAGTGAGCTGGTGAGGTTTACAGTGAGCTGGTGAGGTTTACAGTGAGATGGTGAGGTTTACAGCGAGATGGTGAGGTTTACGTGAGCTGGTGATGTTTACAGTGAGATGGTGAGGTTTACAGTGAGCTGGTGAGGTTTACAGTGAGATGGTGATGTTTACAGTGAGATGGTGAGGTTTATAGTGAGCTGGTGAAGTTTACAGTGAGATGGTGAGGTTTACAGTGAGCTGATGAGGTTTACAGTGGGGTGATGAGGTTTACAGTGAGCTAATTATGTTTACAGTGAGCTGGTGAGGTTTACAGTGAGATGGTGAGGTTTAAAGTGAGATGGTGAGGTTTACAGTGACCTGGTGAGGTTTACAGTGAGCTGGTGAGGTTTACAGTGAGCTGATGAGGTTTACAGTGAGCTGGTGAGGTTTACAGTGAGATGGTGAGGTTTACGGTGAGCTGGTGAGGTTTACAGTGAGGTGGTGATGTTTACAGTGAGATGGTGAGGTTTATAGTGAGCTGGTGAAGTTTACAGTGAGATGGTGAGGTTTACAGTGAGCTGGTGAGGTTTACAGTGAGGTGATGAGGTTTACAGTGAGCTAATTATGTTTACAGTGAGCTGGTGAGGTTAACAGTGAGCTGGTGAGGTTTACATTGAGATGGTGAGGTTTACAGTGAGATGGTGAGGTGTACAATGAGCTGATGAGGTTTACAGTGAGCTGGTGAGGTTTACAGGGAACTGGTGAGGTTTACAGTGAGATGGTGAAGTTTACAGTGAAATGGTGAGGTTTACAGTGAGCTGGTGAGGTTTACAGTGAGAGGGTGAGGTTTACTGTGAGCTGGTGAGGTTTACAGTGAGGTGATGAGGTTTACAGTGAGCTAATGGTTTTTACAGTGAGCTGGTGAGGTTTACAGCGAGATGGTGAGGTTTACAGTGAGCTGGTGAGGTTTACAGTGAGCTGGTGAGGTTTACAGTGAGATGGTGAGGTTTACAGCGAGATGGTGAGGTTTACGTGAGCTGGTGATGTTTACAGTGAGATGGTGAGGTTTACAGTGAGCTGGTGAGGTTTACAGTGAGATGGTGATGTTTACAGTGAGATGGTGACGTTTATAGTGAGCTGGTGAAGTTTACAGTGAGATGGTGAGGTTTACAGTGAGCTGGTGAGGTTTACAGTGAAGTGATGAGGTTTACAGTGAGCTAATTATGTTTACAGTGAGCTGGTGAGGTTTACAGTGAGATGGTGAGGTTTAAAGTGAGATGGTGAGGTTTACAGTGACCTGGTGAGGTTTACAGTGAGCTGGTGAGGTTTGCAGTGAGCTGATGAGGTTTACAGTGAGCTGGTGAGGTTTACAGTGAGATGGTTAAGGATAAGCTTACCCTCCACTAATCATATCCTCATCTACGACAGCGATATATCACTGAACCAATCTGGGCCAACCCCTTCAAAGAACTGTCATTCATCTTCACACCAGGAGAGGGGGTGGGGGGTTGGGGGGGCGGGTTCATGGCCCGTCTGACGCACAAGGGGGGGATGTGGGGGGAGTTCGGGGCATTCCCAGGGCGCATCGCCCATTGCCCCACCCCGATTTTTTGTCTCCCCAGACAACGGCATGTGGCTGCCCAGTGGCCCATGACTATCAAAAGCGGCGAGCATGATAAACAAAATTAATTAAAACGCTGGATGTGTTTGACACCTAGCTGTCTCCCGTCTTAAAAAGCTATTAAGGCAGGAGCCACTGCACCGTCAACCTGCCGCTCACACACGCACACACGCACACATGATGTCATGCACACACACCTGAATTTGAATTGGAAGATTAACGCACACATATTAATTGTTCACCCTATACATGCCCACACACACAAATATCATCTGGCAACACTGGGTGGTTTGCAGACAGAATGGTTCACCTTCACACTTTACCACCATTATTTGTACCCTTCCTTATATACAGTATAACCATATCTAACCTAATATAATCCAATATTCAACCATCATAATAACTTTGAGTTTTTGAAAAGACGCTCTTCTGTATGTCTCTGGACGGGGAAAGGCTTCTCTGTTTGTTGAATCAAGTGACTTCTTGAGGGTGTTGGTCAGAGAAGGGAATCGAGGCAGGTACAATACACAGACAGGTCAGAATAGACCGGCTGAAGTGAGAGGACTGTATTCCTCTTCTAAAGAGAGAAAGGATAAGTGACTGGGTAGAGGGAGGGTGAAGGTCACAGGGTCACTGTAAGGGCAGTGGATTTGTCTGTTGGGTGCATTTAGAAAGTGTGTGTGTGTGTGTAGGTGTTTGTAGGTGTGTGCGTGTGTGTGTGTGTGTGTGTGTGTGAATGTGTGTGTGTGTGTGGACAAAGCAGGAGATCCTATCACAAAGAAAGACAGCCCTTTAGGTATTGCACTGATCTTGGCAACTGGCACAACGCTCATCACTGTCACTAGTACTTCACACACATACGCACACACTCACACATACTCTCACACACATACTCTCTCTCTCACACACACACACATACTCTCTCTCACACACACACACACACACACCTACTCTCACACACACACACACACACACGCACACATATTCTCTCTCACACACACACACACATACTGTCACACACATACTGTCACACACACACACACATCTCAGTTGTCTCCCTGGACAAGTGAACTCACACTCTCCTCCCACGCCTCGTGCACATCCTTACTTTCCTGCTGCCGACTCCAACCAAGATCTCCAGGGAGACGTGCTGAACTCTCATGCTTTATTATAGTCTCTTCATTCCCCTCAGTGTGCCTTTGTCAATGCTCTCACTGCCCCATGTCCATAATGACATATCTCCAATTCCAGCAGCATTCTCCGCTGCCATTACGACCTCACAGCACCCATCAGTGTCATTGAGCTTTCACAATGCCAGGGCCTTTTTGAACTGCCAGACAGACAGAGAGATACAGTACTGACAGACAGACAGATGGGGGGGGGGTCCAGCAGAACAACAGAAACGACACGCTGACGTTCTGACTTCATATTCGTGCAGAGATTACAGTGGCGAGGGACTGGCAAAGACTTGTGGGTAATTGTGGTGTTTTTTTCATTAGCTTCTAAATGAGGATCCGGAGATGAGAGAGGAAATTGCCTCATCATCGGTGTGGGTGTGTGTGCGTGTGTGTGTGTTTGTCTGTGTGTGTGCGCCGAGGAGCCCAGAACGAAGACTATCCCGGTCGCACAACGGGAACAAATTGTCCTGTCTCATAAAACTGCATGTTCACTCTGTTCAGCCATTACCGCTGAACATAGGACCGAAAACCCTTCCCAAACAACAAGCCTGAAGATTACTAAGAAAGAGAGGGGGGGGGGGGTAGAGGAAGAGAAAGAAATGAAGAGGAGGACAAAAAATAAGACGAGTAATGACAGTACCGCCGCTCCCTCCGCACGCATCACGCGCTGGGCGCAGGGCAGCCAGTGCTTAGGGGGGCACCAGAGTGGGGAAGAAGAATCCAGAATAATTAATGCAAACAAAACTGAACCGAAAAAGAAATTGTGATGAAACTCCAATATTCTGCCAGGATGTGAGTGGATTTTTTTTGTAAGGCACAAGAGGGAGTGTGTGTGTGAGAGAGAGAGAGAGAGAGAGAGAGAGAGAGAGGGAGCGAGTGGGGGATGGAGGGAAAATGTGTGTGTGTGAGAGAGAGAGAGAGAGAGAGCGAGAGAGGGAGAGAGGGAGCGAGGGGTGGATGGAGGGAAAATCTGTGTGTGTGTGAGAGAGAGAGATAGAGGGAGAGAGAGAATATGTGAGAGAGAGAGGGAGAGAGCGCAACAGAGGGAAAGAAAGAAAGAGCGAAAGATAGCAAGAGATAAAAAGAAATGGACAGAGAATGTTCCTAGTATTGAATGCTATTGAATGGTGTTTGTCATAGGCCGAGCCCAAGGGTCTGACTGAAGCTGACCAGTGAAGCAGAAAGGTGAGAGGTCACAAGAGTCCCAGTCAGTGTGTGTGTGCGTGTGCGTGTGCGTATGTGTGTGTTTTGTGTGTGCGAGTTTGTGCTTTCTGATGGGTATACTGCATGTGCATGGCATGGGTGCATTTGTGGGAGGCTTTATCTCATACTGGTGTCAGGGCGGATGAGACAGCAACTGACGAGCGCACAAAGAGCCCCCTCAGCACTTTCCTTCTCTCCTTCTCGCTGGCCCACCTCCCTCCCTCCATCTCCCCATCTCTCTGCAGTGTTAGCACAACAGTTCCAGAGGTTACCATTCAATTAAGCCGGGGTGCTCATCTCTGGGCTAGACAAAGGCTCTTCACCTCCCTCCTCTTCCCTTTATCAACCCCCCCCGTCCCTCCCCCTTTTCTCTCTTCCTCTCTGTCTCTCTCTGTATTTCCTTCACCAAACTTGTAATTACAATGTTGGACACAGTGCACTGGGATGACCCACAGTAAAATATGACCATCAATTTGGCTCTTATCCTTTCATCAGTTCTTTCTCACCCGATGGTCTGGTGAACCCCCCCCCCCCCCCCCCCCCCAGCCCTCCTCAGCGAAGCGCCGGGCGTCAAGATGAGGAACATCGCAGCACCCTATCTCCCCGTAATGAATTACTTTCACATTTAACCTCCCCCGATATCCGCTTGAACTTATCATCGCAAATCATTCTGGATCCCCCC
The DNA here is from genome assembly GCA_030340685.1 of Protosalanx chinensis. Lineage (NCBI taxonomy): Eukaryota > Metazoa > Chordata > Actinopteri > Osmeriformes > Salangidae > Protosalanx > Protosalanx chinensis. Next base: position 8,120,695 of record CM059325.1, read on the forward strand.
CCCACACACTTCTCTCCTCCTTCCCAACCTACCTCTGCTCTTAACTGCATACACTAAATTAAAATATGAAGTCACTGTGTGATGGGAAGGGGCGATAAAGCGTGGGGTTAGAGTGTGTGTGGGGGGGGGGGGGGGGGGGGCGAGGGCTGGGGCGGGTGCTGCAGGGAGGGCGTGTAAAAAATGACCTGGATTACAGAAAAAAAGAGAGGAGATGATTAAAAAAGACAAATATATATACGTATATATTTCCTTTTAAAAACACTAAAAACTGCATGGGCAGTTATTATGGCTGGAGTGTCCCTGTGACCAAGAGAAAATAAATCATACTCTCTGTGTGTGTATATGTGTGTGTGTGTGTGTGTGTGTGGAGGTTGTGTGTGTGTGTGTGTAGGGAGATGTGTAAGCATGTGTATTCGTACGCACGTGTATGTATTTTGTCGTTTTACATGTTTGATCCATATAAATGAATATAGACTTTTGACTCAAGTGTTCAGATGCCTTTGTTACATTAGCCGGGAGATCTGAGTCAGATATAAATCTCTCTCCATGCTGGCTCTCTGTCCAGTACTATTGTGCCACCCAAGAACATAGTTCATGTATTTCTGAACTGGTTTGTGAGAAAATTAAGTCCCATAACGTGGATATCTTGAATGCGCCGGCCTGTGTTATTTCATTTTTTGTGCGTGTCTGTGCTGGTGTGTGTGTTTGTGTGTAAGTGCGAAATAACCGAGAGTGTGTGTGTGTGTTGGGTGGGGGGGGGGTTTAGGAGCAAAAGGGAGATTTACTCCTGAATACACCATTTTCTGGCAGTGGTTTCCATAATGGCTCTTTGGTAGGCACCCTTTACTGCAATCAATAGGGTGCTTTGAATTGGTGCTGGTATGTAAGGACACACGCACTCCCAGAGTGTATCATCTGTGTTCAGCTGTGCACGGTCCTCCCTCTCTGATTACAACTCTGCCTCTCTGATCTACCAATTCACTTGGCCCTTGTTGACATGAAGCGTGCGTGGCAGCTGTATGATAGCTGGCCAGCTCCATCTGGACACACAACACACACACACACCCTCACCGACCGTGTGTGCTGTCACATGACAGAAAAACTTGTGAAAGAAGGCGCACAACAGGACAACATCCTCGCTGGGGTGGCTCCATAGAGCACACACACCATACACACACACCATACACACACATACACACCATACACACACACTATACACACACACTATACATACACCCTACACACACCATACACGCACGGTCCCGGCCACTGTGCAGACACAGCTGTCTCAGGCTTGCAGGCTCCATATGTCTCGGACAGTAGGGAAGCGATAGTCCTCCAAGGCCAGATAATCAATCACAGAGCCCCCCTGCCCTGCAGGGGTCAGCCCAGCACCACAGGCCACAGTGCAGAGCCCAGAGCAATGCGCCAAACAGTGCCACCATTTCAGCTGAGGCCAGGAGAATTCTCCCATAGCACAACTTCCTAGGTCAAAGCAGAGGGGCTGTGCTTAGCACTGGCTTCAGTCAGCAACTCTGCCTTTAAATCCTGCTGGACTTGTGATGTATCAAGGGTCATGTTGAAGAGGGGCTGTTCTTGTAGAGGGGCTGTTCTTTGTGGTCTTCATTATGCTTTCCCAACTCGAAGCATCTCAGGTGTTTTTTACCTTCCACATTACAGACAGACACACGCACACACAAATACGTACACACACACGCAGTTCTTTGCTGTGCATCCATCGCCGTCATTGATCAGTCCATGGTCCACTCACTGGCTAGGGGTGTCGTAATAGGATCCTAATGTCCTCATTATGGGTCAAAGATGAGGGACGTGTCACCAGAGGAGTCGTTGTACCAAGACACCCCACCTCACCCCCACTCTCCCTCCACCCCCCCCCCCCCCCAGATCAATACCCCTCTGCTCCTCTGGGGACCTGCGCGCCCCGGGGGAGGGGACGTCAATACCGTCGATTGGGTTTTAAAGAGCAGTCCGTCAGGCTCTGTGTCACTATCCGGGGGTCCGGGGTGGTCTGAAGAGTCTGTGTACGCACGTGTGTGTGTATGTTGGTGTGTGTGTTGGTGTGAGAGCTGAAGGGGGGCTTTGTCGTAGGGGCGGGGGGGGGGGGGGTGTTCCGGAGGGACTTTGTAACCATGGTGTGTATTAACCCCCCCCCCCCCCCTCCCAGAACCTCGGGGAGGTGTTCAGGGTGACAGGCCATCTCTCTCGATTATCGACAGGTCAGGTGACAGAGAGCCCTCCACCCGCACCTCCGTGACGTCCCCCTGCGGGGGAGAGGAGAGAGATGCTGAGGCCGCACCCGCCTGCTTTTTCTCCTCTCGCCCTCCGTCCGCGTCTCGCTCTCCCCTCCTTCCCTCTCCTCTCTCCTCACGCTCTGTTTCATTCTCCGCTCTTCTGTCTTTCAGAATCCTCCCGGCTCTCCGCACACACTGCTCGGTAATTGTCTCACACACGACACATAGTTCGATATTCGACTTTGTATCTTGGACAGACGGTTTCGTTTGGATGGCAAATGTTGTTGTGTTTTTTTACTGATATTTACTAAATAAAAACCCCTCCGTGCTTCAATCCTTTGTTTGTTTTCACCCACCCAAGGCTGAGCCATGCCCACTGCTGGGGACCCCCGCTGCCCCTCTGCCAGCCCCCCCCCCCCCCCCCCCCCCCCGGCATGGACACCGCCATCTGTTCCCTGGCACTGCCCTCTGCACTCCTGTAGGGCACTGCCCATAGTGCTGACACCCAGGGCACCCTGGAGCCCCAAGCCGAACAGGAAGCATGTACTGGAAACACACACAGTACCAGACCTTGGTATCATCAGAGCAGTGGCATATTGGTGACTATGAAGAAAAGTAATGTCAGGTATATTCAGAGGATCTACCTGAGGACTGTGTGTTACAGTCAGGAACCCTACATGGGATCTAGGAAGGGGTACTGGTTCAAATTCCTGTCACAGAAACCACTGCAGCCAAGCATGCAAAAGGTTGCGAAGTGTGTGTGTATGTTCATGTATGCCTTGGTGTGCGTGTGTGTCCGTGTGTGCCTCGGTGTGTGTGTGAGAGTGTGTGTGTGTCAGAGAGAGAGAGAGAGTGTGTTTGTGTGTATACGTGTGTGTACGTTTGTGTGTGTCTGCGTGTGTACATGTGTGTACGTGTGTGTGTGTATGTGTGTGCGTTTCTGTGTGTGTGCGTTTCTTTGTGTGTGTGTGTGCGTGTGTGTGTTTGTGTGTGTGTACACGTGCAAGGACGTGTCGTGTCCATGTTCATGTAAGTGCATGTGTGTCCAGAGGCGTGAGTGGCCACATGAAGGATAGAGCCAGGGTTAGTGAACTCATTTTCCCTTCTCCCACTCTTCCCCTGAACTCTGACCCCTAGGTCTCATTTAACCCCCTCCTTCTCCCCCTCCCTCCTCCCTCCCCCCTTCCCATCATGCCCTGTGGGATCAGGCAGGGGGAGGCTGTGGGGGCCGGGGTGGGGGCGCGGGGGGGGGGGGTGAGGCTTTCTGGCTGAGGTCAAGGCTGGCTGGCCCCGCCTTGCTGCCGTCATTCACCTTGCTTTTGTTTTAAACCTTTTTTACCCATCATCCCGGAGTTTTATGGGGGTTTGTGGGTTCGAAGCGCCGGGGGGGATACAAATCTCCGACGCCCCCCCTAAAGCTGTCATCCCAGCCCTGGGACGGAGGCAGCCCACGCAGTCACCTTGGATTGGGAGCAGCGCAGCGCGGGGACAGCCTGTCTGCACACACAGACCCCTGCTCAGGGACGCCTTCATGCTGCCAAAACATGGAACTAAATGTATATATAATAAGTTACAAACGGAATTGTGTCTGCCCATGCATGATTTCCTAGGCAGCGGCTATGATGACATAAGATCCAGACAGATAGTTTGGTTGGAAAAAAGAATGGTTTCGTTTTTTTGTTCCCTCTTCTGTATTTAGCTCTTGGAATCAACAAGTAACATTTTGTTGAGGTGACCACCTTGGCTCTAATGATCTGGATGCTTCCCTGGTCTGTTAATGGAGGCTCGTCCCCCTCCTGAGCCCCCCCTGTGAGGTGTCTTTAGTGCAGGCCTGTGCTTCAGGGGGCAGGTGAGGGGAGCGGCCAGAGGGAGGGTCTGTTTGGGTCTACCCCCTGCCCTCTGGAAGCTGTTAGGGATGGGCCTAGCTGTATGTGTGTGTGTGTGTGTGTGATCCAGGTTGCATTAAGTTCCATTGAGAAATGACTACAGGACGGCTATTGTATCTCATATATAGTAAAAAAGGGGAGGGTCTCCCCCCCACCCCCCCACACCCACCCATCTTAAAATAACAGAGAGCATGGAAGTCAGAATGTGAAGGGCTCCAGCCAGGCTGGGTGCTCATGCCCACCAAGCGCTCCTCCATGGTCAGGTCTTTGTCAGACACAAAGCCTTGCTCTAAAGTCCCTGATGGAATATTGATTTGGTTCCCATTGTTGGTAACTTTGCCTCTCTTGACCTTGGACACACATGCTTGTCTGCCCACGTGGGGCTGTTATTGTGTTGCTTTCTGGGAGGAACTGAGTGGATCTGGATCAGACCGCTGGAGAGCTGCAGCTTCTGTCTCTTTCTCGCTCTCTCTCACTCTCTCTCTCTCTCTCTCTCACTCCCTCTCTCTATCTCTCTCAGTCTCTCTCTATCTCTCTCTCACTCTCTCTCTCCCACTCTGTCTCTCTCACTCTCTCTCCCACTCTCTCTCTCTCACTCTCTTTCTCTGTCTCTCCCTCTCTCTCTCTCCCACTCTCTCCCCCTCTCCTCCCCCTCATTGTGTTTTTCTGGTATCTCCCTCTGCCCTCTCTCTCTCACGCTGTGGCGGTCAGCAGGGGGGGGGCGGGGCTAGATGGCAGCAGTGGGCACTGTCTGTGCCAGCGGGTCAGAGGTAAAGCTGGCACGCTCCCTGGTGCCGCCCTGCACGCCCTGTCCAAGCACATCACCGGAGCGGGCGCTCAAAGCTCCAGCCTCAAGCCTGTGCCGGCCTGGTGCCAACCCTGGTGCCACCTTCACTGCACCGCGCCACGCAGCACCGCGCCAAGCAACCACAGGGCCGGGAGTCACACCCACTCAGCCAAGGGCAGCGGAGGAGGGGAGAGGGGGAGGTAAAGAGGGGAGGAGGGAGAGGATGAGGGAGGGAGGGAGAGGGGAGGGGAGTGGGAGTGAGGTAGTGCTGCAATGCGTTTCTGCATACTTGTGAATACGCATGCACACATGGAAGTGAACACGCACACACACACATCCATACACACACACACTGTATGCAGATCACTCAGGCATCAGCCAATAGCACACACAAGCACACACACACACTCAGTTAATCTCTCACACATTCAGTTACTCAATCAGACAGACAGGCAGACAGGCAGACAGGCCATCCACAAATCCACATCACCACATGTTTTCCCTTGTTGAATAACTTCCTGCGAATGTGTGCAGACCGTACTAGCATGTTCACACAGCGTGTGTGTGTGTACATGTATTTGTGCCATCTTTATCTGACAAAGCAATATCACTGTTTGATCCATGTCTTTCACATGAACAGTAATACCCCTATTCTGTTTGTGGTGTTTAAACTGGCTTCCCAACACAACTGAAACTGCAATTCATGCTTTGAAAACCAATAGTATTTAGTGAATATGAAATTGAGCAGATTTATTTGATTGGATGGATAATGCCTATGACCCTTTCTACAGGACTTGTTTCCATTTCCATTCCATTTCCATTTATTCATTTAGCAGAAGCGTTTATCCAAAGCGACTTACAGTAAGTACAGGGACATTCTCCCTGAGGCAAGTAGGGTGATGTGCCTTGCCAAGGACACAAGGTCATATAGCCACAACCGGGCTCGAACTCACAACCTTCCGCTCATGAGGCCAACGCCTTAACCCGCTGAGCTATCTGACTCCCCATATATATACCGTACTAGCATGTGTATATATATATATATATGGGACGTACAGAGCACCACGATTGCAATTTGCAGCACATAATCTCATTTCCAAATGCCCTGCTCTAATCCACACACACACAGACAGAGAGAGAGAGAGAGAGAGAGAAATCAGAGATAAATTGAGTGAGACGTGAGTGGAAGAGAGGAAGCAGTGAGTGTGGGGGTGTAGGGGTGTGTAGGGGGGGTGCCTAAGAAGACGGCAGGGGGTGGAAGGGAGAGGGGAAGAGGGGGAGGGGGGGGGGTGACGGGGTTCGAAATCTCTGTCTCAGCAAAAGTTTTCATTAAAATTTGAGACAAATGATCTCTGTGTCCTTCTACCATGTGCCCGGGGGGCGTCGTGCTATTTCTATGCAAATAACAAACCTCACGCCTTCCTTTCTGTTATTCTACTGGAGCTACTGCGACATGACCCAGGAGACTGGGAGGGAAGGAGGGAGAGGGGGGGAGAGGGAGGGAGAGAGAGAGGAGGAGAAGGGAGAGAGGGGAAGGAGAGAGGAAGGGAAGGAGGGAGAGAGGGGAGAAGGAGGGAAAGAGGAGGAGAAGGAGAGAGGGAGGGAAGGAGGGAGAGAGGGAGGGAGGGAGGGGTAGAAGGAGGGAGAGAGGAGGAGAAGGAGGGAGAGAGGGGGAGAAGGAGGGAGAGAGGAGGAGAAGGAGGGAGAGAGGGGGAGAAGGAGGAGAGAGGAAGGGATGGTGGGAGGGAGAGAGGAAGAGAAAGAGGGAGGAGGAGGAGAATGTGACAGACAAGTGAAAGCTAGAGAGAGCAAGAGACAGACAGACAGACAGACAAAGACAGACTGGAGCAAAGAGACGGAGAAAGAAACAGAGAGGAAATATGACAACAAAAGAGGCAGGAGAAAGAATGAAAGGACCGAATGTGGAAAGTAAAAAACACACAGATGATGGTGAACATGTTCGCTAAAGAGAGAGAGAGAGAGAGAGAGAGAGAGCGGAGAGAGATGACAAGAGCCTGTGTGTGGGGTGGGGTGTGCTCAGTGAGGTGTGAAAATATATAACGCGGAGTGTGTGTATGAGATGGAGAGAGAGAGAGAGAGAGAGAAGAGAGAGAGAGAGAGAGAGGAGAGAGAGAGAGAGAGAGAGAGAGGCAAAAACAACACAAAGACACGGCCATAATTTGTTTCTAGGCTGCCTCCCAGTTAATATATGACACCTCCTCCAGGCTTGTGCTGGTTCACAGTCTGCTGCTGTTCAAGTCTGCAGCACTTACAACCCCATCAAAGCCACAGCAACTCTGTCCCTTTCTCTCTTTCTGCCTCTCTCTCTCACACACACACACACACACCACAGTGTGTATTACAGGCATGCAGGCCACTAGATTGATTCTCTGTAGTTGATCTGTATATTCCCCCCAAAACAACTGATATTTTTTGTGCGTTATTGGCTGCGCCATATGCAGACTGCAAACAGATATTTGAATATTCGTATTTGTGTGTAAAAATCTAGAGTAAACATTTAAACTAAACTCAAACACGCCACTATTTACCTAATATGTGTCATCAAACACAGCCA
>CM059325.1:8133194-8242848 GCA_030340685.1 Protosalanx chinensis
ATTTTCAGTCAAAACTGTAGTCCAGCAGGTCCCCCGTCATAGCCTGGAACATTGGTACGTCCCAGAGGGCTGACACAACAGCGTTGTTATTTACTGAATGGTCCGATCCATTAAAGTGTTGGGATTAACCCGACCCCGCCTTCAACTCTCGCTTTCTGCGGGTTAATGTTAATGGCAGCCATAAAGAGCCACCGTGCTCAATTTTACATTACTTCGCCATGGGTCAGAGCCATCCATGCGGAATACATTAGAATAACTATGTGTGTTGGGGCTAGGGGTGGACAGACAGGGGCTGGACAAGAGCAATCACCATCAGAGAAGGAAGGAGTGATAGAGTGTTTGTGTGTGTGTGGGGGGTGGGGGGGGGGATAAAGAACACCCCGCTCTTGTCACACATCAACATACAGCTCAAGCTCCTTGCCTTAAAATATCAGCATTATACACCAACCCTATAATACACCTGTGCAAGGCAACAGTGGCTGCGGCAGCAATTTGCAGGGGAAATGAAAGGGACCCCCGCATCAGTGGGTAGATTGAAAGACAAGCACCAGAGATTGGCCTCAAGCGAGGAGCTGGCTGCTGCCGTGCTGTTGTGGTTTGTGTGCAGATCAAACCCCATCGAGTCCTGCCTTCTGAGGAGAGACTGTACGCTGAGCTGTGGGCTACCAGGGGCTTGAGTCAAGTTCAGAGGTAGCCACGAGGCCAGGTTCGGGGCTGCTGCGACGCCAGTTGTCAACACGCAGGTAGACATTCGTACACACGCTCACGCGCAGACTTAGCCTGGACATTCTCACCGTTGGCTCAAGTGAAGAGTTGCTTTTCAAGGCAGAGTATCAGCCACCGGCGTCCGCCAAGGGATTCCTGAAGAAAAAGAGGGACACCTATTGGTGAGAGTAGAGTACTGCAGCAATAAATCATTTATTGTCAGGAAATGTTTTAGAATCGCCTCAGTTGAGCTCTGCTCACTGTCATCATAGGCCTGTTGGTACTGAACAGAACCCAACATCGGAACACAGGGATGAACCTGTATTGGGCAGGGATAGGGAGGTTTCAATATGCTTACTTTTCTCCTTGTTGTAGTTAATCTGAAGTCAATTTCAACTGCTAACCTCCAGCATGCTTTCATTCATAGGTCAGCTATGAGGGATCATGTAGGTCTAGCCTTAGAAATGTTTGCCTTTTGTCATTCAGGCCAATAAAATCACAACACAGACACACACACACAGACACACACACACACACCATGCGTTCCACTCAGTGACCTGGAACACACACCTAAACAAGAATAAATGACAGTGTCTTTTCAAGCCCAAGATAGGAGGCTTGCGTTGGTCCATTCAACATGTCAATCTTGCCTCTGACGCTGGTAACAAAAGCTCCCCTGACCATGTGTTGGTGTATGATAGTGTAGAGTACATCCTGTCCTAGTACAAGTGCCACACACACACACACACACACATGTGAATACACATACAGGGCAGACCTACACACACTGAAACACATGCATGAACAAAAGATGATATGGGTCACCAATGATACCCTTCAGCTGTTCGAATCTGAGACCCTGACCCATCCTTAACCCCTTAAGACACCAATGCCAAATACAAAGAAGCATTCAACCACTCCTGAAAGATCTGATCAAATTAATTGTATGTTTTTTTTTGGTGCATTTAATACAGCAATTCTTTTTTGTAGTTATCATCTGATCCCAATCTTACAAAACGTGTAGTGCATCGCTTCATTAAGAAAGAGTACAGAAAAACAAATGCTAAATGTTTATTTCATAAACCAACGCAACAATTAAATTTTATTGTATTAATTCAGCATTATTTTAGAGCAATACAACAACAATGCTTAATACCGCACAAACAAGCCTAACTATATTTCTATGTAATTACGTTCAAACATTGCAGCAATTTAACTGAGATCAAACCCGTATGCTCTCGTTTCATTCAAACTTGAATCAACAAACCATTGCGAGATTATAACGAACAGATGGAAAATAACTCTAAAATAGATTTAACAGCTTGACACCTTTTGTAGTTTCCTTTAGTCAGTTTCAGATATTAGCTCTCTCACTTTGAAGGCTGCACTAGTGCCCTATTGAGGTGGACTGAATCAACTGCCATTTGCTGTGATACACTATTGTGTGCATTTAATGTTTACACTACTACTGATTGTACGTATTTCGATTCTATATTTAACACTACGTCCCACAGACAGTAGTGGTGTGTTGGTATGTATTATGTACACACAATGAGTCAACCTGTTGTCCTGCAATGTTACATGAAATACCCTTCACATAAAAGTATCCTTGGCGAAGAATGAACGAGAGCCACAGGAAAAAGCTATTGGCTGGGTGGAGAAGTAGTCAAGATCCTTTTTGGCACTCTGAAAACTTATGTTTAATTAATCTTTGCCTGTGGTAAATTACTGTTAGCTGAGAAGAGTAGCAAGAGTAAAGCCCAACTTATAGTTTTTTAGTTTAAAGCTGCTATTTACCTCTCAATTGCGGTCTTAGACCAACTGTTTTCCACATAGCCTCTCTTTAACCACGCCTGTATGACAAAAAGAGAAGGTTGTCAACTACTTGAGGGATAGGCAAGTTTATTGAGATAGAAAATGGCCGCCGGTTAGCGGCCTGTGCTAAGTAAATGATATAAAAGGCAATCACAGCCCCTTAATGGGTGCCATTCCTCTCTGAGAGGGTGAAAGTAATTATAAAGTTCATTACAGTAATGAGCCGGGCAGTGCTTGCTGGGAAGGCTGAAAGACAGTGGCACCGTAGATCATGGCATCAAGACTGCCGCGGTGCAGGAACATGGCCCTCAAACTACAGTTGGTTGAATAGATCACCTGTTCATGTTACGGGCTAAACAGACGACCATGGTGAGAAGACGTGGTGTCATGGCGGCCTGTGGTGACGCCCCACTCCCTTTATAAGTATTTTAAACTTGTGAATCGAAAACATAACTCTGCTAACAGAGGAAGGCTGACATAAGGCTATCGGAGTTTACTCATTTACAATTTTGAATTCATTCTGTCTGAGAACCTCAACTGTATGATGCGATATCAGTGTAAATGTTGTTTCACCCAAGCTTTAACACTGCTGCACCCACACTTTAAATATACTTATTTTTTCAATCTCTATCTCCTTGTCTGATCCAACCTGCCGTGAGTTTGAATTTCTTCTCCTCGGGACGACCAGCCTCCCCTCGCTTCTCTGGAGTGTCCTTCGTCTTCCATCTCTCCTTTGTGAAGCCGTAGCAAATGATGGTTCTGCATGGAGTTCCTTGAGTACTCTGGTCGGTCTACAAACACGCCGCTCGCCTGTTATTCCAGCCACACGCCTCCAGTGTGAAGAAGAGCTGCTGGGAGAGAATCCATCCACTGCCGTCTGACATGCAAAGCAGCCATCTGAAGGAGACAGTAGATAGACAGTAGAGAGAACGAGAGAGGAGAAGGGAGCGATGGCGTGCATGAGAAAGAAATACCGAAGGGAAGGAGGGAACTCGAATTTAGAGAACATATTCGAGATGCCCCGGGAACACAAAACGCAACACTGATGTAACAACATGTCCTTATTATACGCATTAGGTCCCCTTGAACATTCGAATACAGATGCTAATTAGTTAAAGGACGCTAGTCCCTTTTTTTTGTCAAATCAGGGAGAATATGAAATAGGGCCTGAGGACTCTGGGACTAGTGTGCCAAGAAAGGAGACTCCTACTGAGTCTTAATCTGAGCAGCGTTTTGAAAACAATCCCCCATAATGCCCTTGAATTAGCCTGACGAGGACTCCCGCTGGCCACAAGATTGTTGTGTGATCGTACCGAGGTCCTGGCCTAATGACTCAGCTAACTACCAGGCAAGGCTAGGAAATGGGGTGACTAAAGTCTTACTTTGGGTAGAGCGGTAATGGTAAATGTGAGGTAATTATAGCAATTGTACAGTACAGACTGTTAGTTGTCAAACACAGAATTGTGTTCAACTTGCTGCTGAACTTTCCACGTCTGTGACGTCTGTGGGAGGGAAAGTTATGTGACAAAGCTCTTTATTTGGGGTTTGACTTAAACACAGGCCTAGACCTGTATATTCTGAATGTGTTTCATGTCTGAGATGGAAAAGATGAAGGTCTCAGTGTTGTGTGCCCACCTAATGTATGAATCACAAAGGCTAAGAGTTGCAGAGTTGATGACAAAATTCTAAACTGAATTCCTAAATAATTTCAGTCAAGGGCCCAGTCTTCAACTTCAACTTCTGCCCTCCATGTTCCATTTCATTCATACATGGAACAGATATATTTCACAATGCACTGTGTGTTAACACAATTGTTATCATAATTTCTTTACGCTTACATTTAAACATACAGTTCAGAGGGAGCTTCTGGATGTGTTTATAACAGTTAACAATCAGACATCCATCCTTAGGCCACCTGTTGGATGAATAAAACATTTGCAGTTGATGGAACAATCAACATCGAGACTTGGAGATTCTCACCAAGTCAAAGGTCGTCGTGGAATGGAAGACCTTTGACTGGATTCTATCCATGGTGACGGACAATCAGAACACCGAAACAATAGTCATTTAGATTGATAGAACTAGAAATTGCTACTGGGGCTAAAATCATGTCGCTTATAATAGCAAAGCCGCAATTGAGAAGACATATAAACACAATGCAATGACTGTCTAGGCACTTTTGGCACTGCAGCTAAAACGCTGTGATTTGGCAGAGCCCATAGTCACCGGTAGCTACACTGTAATTTTCATTACTTGAGGGCCGGCTGTAGTTTTACACCATTGCACCCGGCAATTTGTTTCTGCTTCATCCAAGTGTGTGCGTGTGTGTTTGTGTGTCGGTGAAAAAAAAAGAAGTCTTTTTCTTTTTGCTGTTTGTTTGCTGAACCATTTTTCATAGCAATACAGACAACATGGATTTTTCGGCCTGCTAATTGTACGTGTGTTTGTGTGTATGTGTGTTTGTGTGTATGTGTGTTTGTGTGTATGTGTGTTTGTGTGTATGTGTGTTTGTGTGTATGTGCGTTTGTGTGTACGTGTGTTTGTGTGTACGACAAACAGGAATTCCACAAGCACACGTTACTGTTTGTGTCTGTACATTCGCTACTTTACTTTTTATAAATGTGTCTGTCTGGTTCATTTGAACCTGCGCTGGTGTGGCTGTCTGCAGTACAGACCCACATGTACAATCACATCCCTTCATCAGTTTGTTCGGAAAAGACAGACATGACTCAAGTGACTCTCAATCCACTCTCCCCTTCTTGGTAGCTGCAGAAGGCTGCCAGGATCATTAAGACACAAGACAACAGCAGCGACACTGAAGGAGAAAGCAGGGTGTGATTGAATAGGATTTCATTCATTTAGGGTGGAAGGCCGTACAGGCATGTAATTCACCTACAGGATGTGTGTGTTTAGAGGGTTAGATTACCACCTAGAGCCAGACAGCTAATAAGATTGTGTACAATGAAGGCCCTGCCTTGTCTAATCCACTGACAGCTGTTGGCACTAATACTTGTGTTTAAGCGTGAGGCGTGGGGCTTCACTCTCATAAAGAGGAGATTCACTACTAGCTGGCGGATGGTGGTTAAAATCACATGGATAGAAATCACACATACTCATCTTCTAATGATATAATAACATGTTAGCACAGACACGGATGGCAAAATGACAAATACATATTTTTGGGACCAAAAATACTTCTAGATTATTGTTGTGCCTAAAGCTCAAATGTTTTTGTAAAGACGTTTGCTTCTGTGTGTTTGTTCGATGTGCGTTTGCCACACGGCGAAGGCCCTGTGCTTCCAGTGACTTGTGTCTGAGAGAAATAAACGGAGAGAGAAATGGGAGAATGAGAGCAGTAAGAAGGAGAGGATGAGTGACACCAAGGCCCTGATGCCCCTCTCCACTTGTCCGTTCCTAGTTCACAGTCAGACGGGGCCAATCAGACTCTGAGTGTCAGATAATGAGGGTCGCTCGGGTGCCATCACTCCCACTGTTATCAGCCAGCCGCCGCCGAATCAGCCTGTGTGAAGCAGGGTTATTATGGTCTGGATTAGGTCATCCGTTACCTGCACTACCTACCTACCAACCTTCACTGTACCCCTCCGCTGACAACCTATTCAGCCATTTAGTCACTGAGGCAGATATGATCCTAATTTCTACAAAGGAACGACAACAGGACCTTGGGGGACACCACATGGGACCTGGCATTTGAGATCTCTCTCCTTCATTGCCACGCGCTCCTCTCCTCGGCCCATCAAAGCGTAGCAACGACGACTTCAGCCCCGGCGACATCTCGTTTTCTTCATTATCATATTTTACTTCCACCTTCCGCTCCCCCTGAGTGGCCTACTTTCTCCAGCCAAGTACACTTGAAGAGGAGTTTACAAGCAGAATCAGCAGTGGACACAGACATCAAATAAAGCCTGGATGTCTTGTGTCGCCCAGACAATGCTCCCTGGACTAGTGAGGGGGGAAGTAAATCTTCTTTACTCGGCCTATAAATATACAACAGCGCAGACATAATCGCAATCAAAGTGCTCCACAGACAGATACAGTTCCTGGTGTGTCGTAAACTCCAACACAGGCCCTTACAGTCGAAGGGGATTCGAAGAGTCAGAAGGCAGTTTTCTCTGAGATCACAGCATTTGAATAATGCGAGTTGAAGGCACCTTTCTCACCAGCGGAGGAGATTAAAAATTGTGAAACGTGTAAACGTCTTTAAGAAGCTGAGGCTGGGCGATAAAGCGTGATGTGTGCCTCAGGGGAGGGAGGCAGGCGGGCAAGGCAAGCACCAGGAAACCCGTGGACTTGGGCAAATGTAGTCTCTACAGGATGTTCAGGGCTGGGTTATACCTTCACTTTGACTGCTTGCCTTTTTTCGTCGGCTGGTAAGCCTTCAATTAAATGACGGCTACCTTTTTCATGTCGATAATCCTCTTAGCTAAAAGCCCTACCCTTTGCCATGAGTAAAAACCAACGGCTGGCAAAGAAGAAATATTCCCAGAACTGAGGGATTCCTCTCTTTTCCCTCCTTTTTTCACGTTGCGGTACCTTCAAAGTTCATCGTGGGCCTTGAAGTCACAGGCCAAGATGAAGCTGGTCTGTAAAATGTCCGTGCCAACGAGTATGTGCTCCAACTTGAGTGTGGCTAAGCACGGAGACCTCCTGTCATGAGTAATGCATCGGAATCATACTGCAACAAGAACAGTCGTTTTAGCAGCTTAACACAGTCAAGGGAGACGCAGGAAGTTAACATGCTGAAGTGTCATAACATAGTTCTGCTAAGGAACGGGGGGATAATGTTCATCAGACAATTCTAACGGCATTCAGTGTTTTCTCACAGTCCAGTCTGGTGTTCAGTACCGCGTTCATGAATCATTGTGTGTCACAAGATAGAGATGGTAAAGATATACAGTCAGGCTCAGCTCCTCGTTCTACCCAACACATGTCGGTTCTTGGTTCTGTAGTACTACCTAAAAATAATTTCTAAAGAACATGAGGAGTTTATATTTGACAATGCTGAGCGATTTTTGTTATTTGTGCCAAAGTGTAATTAATTTGCAAGTAGGGAATGGGCTTTGAAGACAAGATGATGAAAACAGCAAGATGAAATATTTAACAATGGTAATTTCCCAGTTTCCAAATTGCTTAAATTGCAGAGGGGTTGAAATTGTGGGGAGGCAATTTTAGGAGGACAGAGTGCAGAGCAGGTCTCACCTTCTCATCATGCAGACGGGCGCTTCTCTTATTATGCAGCTGGAGGGCGGGGTAGGAAGACTGGGGGTCTTAGCAGACCAAAAATGATGTGAAACAGTTTGATATACACCTATCGGTCACTATGGTCCAAGCATAGATGAATAAATTCAATAATGTCCACCTGAAACTCTTTAAAACGACAGACAGTTAACAGCATAATGTCTTATTTTCTAATAATACGTAGTTTTTGGATTAGGTTTAGGTTTAGATTAGGTCCTCACTGCATATTACTGCACTGCATTTTCACTCACTGCATTTTACCGCACTGCATTTCACTCCAGTTCATGATCTGTGCAGAATGAGAAAGGACACCTCACCACCGCATGAATACGCTTCCAGACATGTTTACATTTTGAACTCTTAACCCACTTACATGCTGACTCATTGACTGGCCATATAGAGCTGCCTCTCAGAGTCTGTATTGATTGGAGTTGTGCACAAAGCTCTTTAAGAGCCAGGGTGTCCCCTATATAATCAGACAACATTCAGTATTGATTGGCTGGTGGCAGGCAAGCAAATAGGGGAGGACACAGTCACAGAGTCATGGGCAATTAATGATAGTGGCTTTATAATACTGGCATGCTCTGTCTATTCTCTTCTGCACATACATACACACACACACACACACAGTTGTGGAGACACACACACACAAACACATTCCTTTCTCTCAGCCAATTAAATCCTATTCAAACTGGGCTTATTGACATGGTAAATATGTATCTACACTTCTAAAGCACGGAGGGGCATGCATATTAGCAAACAGACAATGTGAAGGACTGTGAGGATACAGCACAGCTGCCCTAAACAAGCGTACCATCAACAGTAATGCAGTCGCTGTTGTTGCTAACCAGTTGACAAAATAAGACACACACACAAACACGGGCGTGCTGTGTGGTGACTCAGACACACCTGACCACACACACACATACACACAGTGTACACTGCGTAAAATAAGATAACCCAAAGAAATCATGTCTGGCTGTTCCAAACAAGACAATGAAAATAGGACGATAATGAAAATAAGGGCTCTGTAATGACCAATCATAGCAAAGAGAAAAACCATTATCTGTCAATATTGCAGTACCCGTCTCAAAATAGCAAGCTCGGCCAGAACACATTGATTTGCTGTCCAATTTTCATCGGCTTCTGTATCCGTTTCAATCAAATCTTCAATATTAACACCAGGCAATAATTTCTTCTTCTGCTTTATATCTAATGCAACCCTCCTTTTCAATAAATAAAGCCACAAAAAGCTAGAATAATTTACAGCGGAAATCAAGCATATTTTATACCGACAGAATTACAATCAGAATGAGTCATTACTTGAGGTTCATGTTCTTTCGTGCGAATCAACAGAAAGTGAGGTGAGTGAGGGAGATAGAGAGTTGAAAAGAGAGAGAGAAACGTTTCCCTCTTCATGTCTATCGACCCATCATAGAAGTTACATTTTGGCATATCACTGAAGCTAATTAACAGTGCAGGGCATAGTATTACAGTAATATAACTGTTCTTACAATTACTAAGTAAGCGATATCCTTGCTGAGTTGTATTCAGAACACTATATTGGTGTATGTTTGTGTTATGAATGGCTTTGTATGGGCTACATTCAGATTCTAGCCCTCTGTAAAATAGACAGTATTCCTCGCTTCAAATCCTCCACCTCTTCCTCTCATTAAAGCAGAGAAACCACACACACTCAAAACGCGCTGCTGTAACAATTAACAGCAATTAACACTGGCCCACATTGCACCTGCGCATTGTGTTCAGTGCTAGCATCTGGGGCACATTAGCAGGAGTGTGTGGTGCAACACCGAGTGGCCCCAGTGGGCCATCGCTAAGGTCCCAGGTGGTCCTCCAGTCAGGCTGGCTCTCTCTTGGGCTGGAGCCAAGAGAGAGAGGCCAGTCACAGCTCTCACACTGAACTGAGGTTCGATGAGATTTGAAGAGGATAACAAATATTCAACTTTTACTCCAGCTGTCCGTGTCTCAAGCCCACGATTGCTCTCTGTCTTTTCACTCATCTGCTGTAGGTGAAGTCATTCTGCTCTCCACATCCTCCAGCAGGCCGCAGTCGGTCAGACAGCGTTTCTTCAGACAGGGGAGACACACAGGACCAAGGGAAAGGGCAGATGAAGGGTCCAGGAGGGAGGGAGAGCAGGAGGCGAGGAGTGGTGGGAGGAGGGGGGAGGAGGGGGAGGCCTGGCACGACTTGATGAAAGAAACAGCTGTATACAAATGACAGACATCCCCCCCCCTGCCCCCCCCCGACCAACACCGCCCACCTCCCCTGTTGTGAAGTGCCCCTGTGCGGTCATCGAGCAGCTTCAAAGAGGCAGGCGAGGCGAACGCCACTGAATCCTCAAAGAGCCAGCCATACCCCCCCCCCCCCCCACACACACACACACACACAACACACTCCTC
This sequence comes from Protosalanx chinensis, assembly GCA_030340685.1. Classification (NCBI taxonomy): domain Eukaryota; kingdom Metazoa; phylum Chordata; class Actinopteri; order Osmeriformes; family Salangidae; genus Protosalanx; species Protosalanx chinensis. The sequence goes on from CM059325.1 coordinate 8,143,392, forward strand.
CACTGCTGCTTCCTGCTTCATAACATGGCCACACTCTCCCCTGCACACACACTCACACAACTGCTGCATGTGGAGAGTTGGGGGAAAACGAGATGGAGGGAAAGAAGGAAAGAGATGGAGGGAAAGAAGGAAAGAGATGGAGGGAAAGAAGGAAAGAGATGGAGGGAAAGAAGGAAAGAGATGGAGGGAAAGAAGGAAAGAGATGGAGGGAAAGAAGGAAAGAGATGGTGTGACTCCTGAAACTACTGTTGCTGTATGAGAAGGCCATATTCAAAGTCAAGGCCAGATAAATGAACCAGGTAGACTGACTGGTGTGTGTGTGTATACTAGCTGGCTACTCATACATCATCTTTCTGCCATTCTAACCACGCTCCTACATGCACACACATAATTACACACACCCTCACTCCAGCCAAGTTGATCATGACTGGCAAGGTTAGAGCAAAGACCCACTGACTTGAGATGAAACCTCTCAACGATGTGACTTCTCTTCTTCCAAAATATCAAGTGGACAAAATACAAGGCCTGGCCGAAGCCAAACCAGCCCTATTTTGGGAAACATTCTATCTCCCCCCCCTAGCCCTCTCTCACTCCCCAAGCCAGCTGCACCTCCTCTCTCTGGGTGGAAGCGGTGATATTTTGATTTGGGCAGTCATAATTGAGAAGTGAAGTTGGCTGAATATGGCCTGCCCCCCCCCCCCCTCCTCCTCCTCCCCCCCTCACCCGTCTGGGCTGGTAAATAAGGTCGGGTGTGAGAGAATCTCATTACTGCGACACAAAGCAGCATTTCCTCCGAGGATTGGCCAACGTGTGTGTGTGTGTCTGAGTGTGTGAGGGGAGTTGTGTGCGTGCAGGTGAGTGTGTGAGACAGTGCGAGCACATGAGGCTGAGTGTGTTAGAGTGTGTAAATGTATGTGTCTATATGAGCCCAGTAAGTGAGTAAGAGTGTCTGTGTATGTGAGAGAAAATGTGTGTGTGTGTGTGTGTGTGTTAGCCAGGTTCAATCACCAGAGCGCTGATGGGGAGGGAGAGGGAGTCAGCTGGGGCCTTCTGCCCAGCGCTTCAATTTCCCTCCCAGTCCAGCCACTCGAGTGTGTAATTACTATGGGTCTGGGTCTGAGGCTGGAGGTGTGATGCCTGAGCCTGGTAACACTTATCCCCCCCCTCCCCCCCCCCAACCCCCCTCCCTTAAGCCCCCTACCTTCCACTGCCCTCCTCCATTCTACACACACCCCACCAACACCACTGCCCGTACAGCCTACCCCCCCGCCCCCAACACAGTCATCAGTCCCCGAAAGCCCCCATTCCCCACCCCCCACCAGACACACACCCAGTCAGTCATCAGTCCTCTTCCCAGTCTCCCCTCAGTTCATCCTCTGTACCCCGTGTGGCCTAAGGGTGGGCGAGCATCCATGATCCACAACCAAGACCCCTGCTGTGAGTCTTCCTCCGGTCCCAGGCTCATAGCACACACAGCGTCACAGGCCTTCCCCTCTCTCCCCCCTCTCCCCCCTCTCCCCCCTCTCCCCCCTCTCCCCCCTCTCCCCCCTCTCCCCCTGCTCCATGCTGGGTGTTCACAGTGCTCCACTCATACGCTCCACGCTGACTGTGGAACATTGCCGTTCCTGTTCCTCTCCTGGCAGTGACAGTAACCATTCCAGGGTTTCGTTGGCACGGCTGTGACAACATGTTGGCGGGTCGTAATTTGTGTGAAATGTTTCTCTTTGCTTTGCACACGTGTTCGTGCGTCTCTCCTTAATCCTACTTCCGGACGGTCTGAACGGGGTCGCACGTGTTTGTGTCTTTCTTCTGGTCTGAATGATTCTGAAGCTAAGCAGGAGGGCTTTCAAGTGGCTGCCTGATGTGATTGTGTTTGTATGCATGTGAGTGCATGTTAGTTTGAGACCACTGACTGTGTATTGTGTGTGTGTGTGTGTGTGTAAGAAGGTGCGAGAAAGAACCTCTGTGTGTGCGTGAGTGTATGGGTGTGTATGTGTGCGTGTGCGCGTTCTTATGACTGAGCATGTCCTGGCACACTCTCTGCTCAGTATGGTGCGACAACTTCCTCTCAATGACCAGTGTGTGTGTGTGTGTGTGTGTGTGAATGTGTGTGCAGGAGAGAGGAAGAGCGATGTAGCCCAGCACACAGGTCCTGTGTCGCCCTTGTCCTCCTCGGCACAGCGTGAACACACACTCGCCGCTGAGCCCCAGGACAGCCACACAATTAAACACGTCAGCGTGGGGTAACCTCGCCACACCTGCAGGGGGCGACAGCTGCACAGCTGGTGACATGAGGACAGGCGAGAACAGAAACACCTCCAACGGAAACACACCCTTTTTGTCAAAGCAGCTCTATACACACAGGTACACACACACACACACACATTTTCTGTCTCACACAAACATTTACGGTATATAGAGGCACACAAACACACATACGCACAATTGGGCATGAGGATTGTCAAAGAGTTGTGCACTTCTGTTTTACAAGTGCTCCTTTTCTCTGAATTCAATAACAAAAGCAGTCCCTTGTCATTTTTGCATACTAACTGGTAAAACTGTAACAATGTCTCATACTGTTAAATAGGTGGGAAAGGTCTCTAATGAGAATCCTTCCATATCTCTTTTACATGCTGAGGTACAGGTCAGCTGTAGCAGCATTGTTCAAAATACTAAAGAATCCCCGTTTCTTGACAGTGGATGAACTACAGCAGCAGGTTGTCAGTGGGATTTGACTGAAGCCTGTCTGTGTTTGTGTGGAAACCAATCATGCAGGGAAAGGTGTTCTTGTTTGCTTTTGCAGCAGAGGCAGAATTACCTTGATTATGTACAAAAAAAGTCAATTAAATTAACTGTGAAAGGCTATTTATTTTAACCCGAGGACATGTTATTTTTTATTTTTTTGTCTCCTTTCAGAGACATTAGAGAGAAAAAACCCTGGTACAAAAATTGGCAAGAGAACAAAGGAGGTGGCTGCAGTGGGGGTCAGAGTTGAGTCATACTGCCATCATGTGGTCACATTAAAGAACTGCATGATTGCGTGCACTTCAGTTTACAGTGCAGATTTTCCCTTCACTTAGTAATATAAAAATGATAGCTTTGCTCTAAATACTATGTATTTCATGTGTAGTGCTACACGAGGGTCTGGCCAGCCTCATCACTTGGACACTAATTACACAGTCTCAAGTTGCCCTCAGCTCAGTCACTGTTTCACCGAACACACACTGTATATTTAGCCCAACAATGGATCCATTGGTGCAATTTAAATACACATAGAAAACATAACAAAACATAAACCGACAAACACTCACACACATACTGTGTGCAAAACATACTCACATGCAAAGAAAACACACAAACTATGATCACGTATGTAAAACAGTGGTGCGTGTGTGTGTGTTTGTGTATGTGTTTGTGTATGTGTGTGTGTGTGTGTGTGTGTGTGTGTGGCAACAGGAAAATGAATGAGTGTGACAGTGAGACGACAAACGATGAATGAGATGGAAATAAACTGTGACGTTACTCTCTTTTATAGACTGTGGGACTCTCTCCGTCTCATTGACTTTGAATCATTTTCTCACATCAAATGAAAAGTAATCACCACCCAGCACCTTATGTAGAATGGTTGTTTCCCGCAGAGATGATAATACATATTCACTGAATATGCAGAACAAACAAGAATTTAGGGTACGGTACATTAGAATATAATGACATGAATTGCAGATTTTGACTTTGATAACTGAATTGTCATTTTCATCAAGTTTGCCTATAACCTTTAAAGTAATTCTGTATCCGAAAACTATTAAAATGGCCTGTTTGATGACTGATAACTCCTTGTCTCCATTGATAGGTACAGTATGTGTATTCTCCAACACAGGTGTTTCAGAAAAAAAGGAAGCAAGGAATGCTGGCATTCAATTGGTCCATGGGCCAAGAGTCCTGTCCTGTACTGGTCTCAGGAGTGGTCAGAGGCCTGTGGGAAATGTAGTTTTAAGAGAAGCAGCCATCATATTGACCAATCAGGTTGGCTTTTCTAAATGAGTGTCACTGGTAAAATTGTACAAAATGGTAAAACTACATCATGCCATTTGAAGCAAGGATTTACAGAGGAATTACATAAATTAATCCTATAAATTAAGAACAAAGATATTAGTTATGATTAAGAACACCTGTAGGATATCCAATGCGTAGCAATGTATTCTGTTTGCATATACAGATATCAGTATAGTAAATATTCAGTATAATCAATATTCATTGTCTCCAGGAAACAGGTAGTGTCACAACACAAAGTGTGTGAAGGAGCATCGCTGAAAAAAAAGAAGGAAAAATAAGTCTTTGTATTTCCAAGCACCTTGTACATCACATATTTACAAAAAGAAGACTTGGGCGAAATGCCACTCTCTATAATGTTCGTTCGTCAGGGCTATGGAAATGAGGTTTACTCCACTTCAAGCATGTTAATGCCACTAATCCCCCAGATTACGGGCCCATTTTCAAGGTGCAATTACATCACAGAGTGTGGAGATCTCCATAATAATGGCGCCTCGGTGGCATTTCCAGCTAATCCTGTCGAATTCATTATCAAACCAGGTGGGATGCAGCCCTAGAGGCTCTTCTGAAATGATGCAAGCATTAGGTGCTTTTGTCCTTGGTACAAAAGGATTGATCAAAGACCCTGCTGGAAGATGGCAGCCTTTTTTCCAGTCCAATCTACCTTAAAGGGGCACACAAGATGCTGAAATGGCATTAAAAAAAGTTTACAGCAAGTACAGGGACCTTCCCCCCTGAGGCAAGTAGGGTGAAGTGCCTTGCCCAAGGACACAACGTCATGTTGGCACAGCCAGGGTTCAAACTTGGATCCTTCTGATTACTAGCCCGACTCCCTAACCGCTCAGCCAGCTGATTCCCTATGTATCTCTAAGTATCCAGTCCCCTGCTCATTATGGACACCTGCTTGTTGAATGTCTCATTCTAAAGGGATGAACATGAAGTTGATCCCCACTTTGCTGCTCTTTCACTTCAGGGAAAGCTTTTAGATCTGGGAACTTTGATGCTGCATCATTTTCTTCGTAACAATATTTCCATTCATCAAGAGCATTAGTAAGGCTGTATAGGCTCTTATGTTGGGCAATTAGGGCAGGTTTGCTGATGGCCTTTGAATTAATTCAAAACTAAGTTTGACAGGGTTGAGGTCAAGGCTTTGAGCATGGGATTTGTTATTCACATAAAAAAATATATGAGTTAAACATAATATATTTAATTTAGCATTAAGCTGAAGAGAAAACCCAAGTATTTTAATTGAGATCAATGTAATAATTGTTGTAAGTGTAAAATGAAAAAAGTGTAAATGCCACATTAGGCTATACTGACTTATTTGACACTATTCCATGATACTGTTAAGGTACCACATTCAATGTGATGATGCATCATTCTATTTATCTAACATTATCATGATGATTTTTATATCAGCACGATTGGTATGTTGAGCACTGGACTTGGGCAAGGCAGGTCTATTGGTTAAAAAATTGAAAGACTAATTGATGAGCATTAAAAGGCTTTTTCATTTTCAATTCACTGTCAAGGGCTCTGGTTCAGAGGTCGCCCCCCCGCGGTACACGATCGTGATTGGATACGCACACCTCACGTGACTACACGACGTACACCTCACGTGACTATGTGACGCAGCCCTGCCATGGCGGGAGTTTCAGCTGTTAGCTGCTAACAGGCTAACAGGTTAGCTGAGCTGTGTTTACATGAGGGAAACCTTCCAGTGTCTGAGGGGACTAAAGGTAATAATAAATCCTTATTGAGTCAAAGGTCGAGCATGAACAGCTTACTAGCCAGTGATAATATCATCATTTGCGAGTTGTTTTAAAGCCAACAAAAATCTTAAAAACCTACTACTGTGATTTTTGCACCACTGTTTGCTCTACTGTGTATATACACCCCCCCCCCCGTACTATATACCCATCCCACTTTGAACTTGTACTTCTATGTTATTTGTATCAAAATTGTAGTGTATTCATTTTTTATTATTATTATGTCACATATATGTTCTATGTTTGCTCATTCACTGCCACAGTGAATTCTATGTTTATAAATCTTGCATAGCGATTAAACCTCATTCTGATTCTGATTTGAGATCCCCCACTGTGTGTCACTGTCTGGTCCCAGAAGATCATCTGCATTTACTGATGTTTCTGAAAGTGATCATCCGTCCATCCAGGGAGACCCAGCCAGGATCATCCGTCCATCCAGGGAGACCCAGCCAGGATCATCCGTCCATCCAGGGAGACCCAGCCAGCCCCCCTTAGAGCAGAACCAGGCTCATCTATCAGACACAACCAGCCCAAACAGGTGCCCAACAGTGAATTAAAACCTCTCCTTAAATAATCTGTCCATGTACAAGCATGTGGGATAGTCAAGAAGCTGATCATCTTCCTCCCATCTTCACTGCATCTTGTCCCCGCAGACAGTGGCTCCTTGACGGACAGGTTATCCAGACAAGATGCCTCCTCCCGCCGTGGAATACACCATAGGAGGGGTAAAGATCCAGTTCCCCTGCAAAGCCTATCCATCCCAACTGGCTATGATGAATTCAGTAAGTCATTTTTGTATTGTTACTTACAGTAACGTTTACTAGAACTATACTGTGACTTTCTTGGTCTTTCAGCAGTGACTGAAAGCTGGTCTGTGTCCCCAGATTGTTCGAGGGTTGAACCACAGTCAGCACTGTCTGCTTGAGAGCCCCACTGGCAGTGGTAAGAGCCTGGCTCTGCTGTGCTCTGCCCTGGCCTGGCAGCAGGCCCAGCTTGGTAAGACTGCTCAAGGCACATGCATTGGTTTAGTTATTTCTTCCTCCACGTGAATCAAGCTGTGCGACTGCACTGCCAGTGTGAGTTGTGAAATGTAAATGTGATGATTTATCGGGAGTCAAGCACTTCTTTGATGGTATTTCAACAAGGGATGCAATGTGTGGTTATCAGTGATCAGAGGGCTACTGAAGGAGCCACAACAGTTTACATTTATTCATTTAGCAGATGCTTTTATCCAAAGCGACTTACAGAAAGTACAGGGACATTCTCCCTGAGGCAAGTAGGGTGAAGTGCCTTGCCTTGGACACAACGTCACCTAGCCACAGCCGGGAATCGATCTCACAACCTTCCGATCATGGCACTTCACGGGACTTCACCCACTTAACCTTCCGGCCAACACCTTAACCCGTCGAGCCATCTGACCCCCCAACAGTTAGTTCAGACAGTAGCCATTATGTTCTCTGAGGTCACATCAATATGGCGTCTTGTTTTGAACAGCTAAGCTTGAGGAAGGACCCCACACCCAGGAGGGGAAAGGTCAAACCGAGGTCAAGAAACCAGACGTAAACACACCCTGCCAGTGTTCCTGCCACAGCAAGACCCCCTGTCTGCCCACCATGCCCACCCCCCCCACCATGCCCACCACCCACAAACCAGCCACAACAGACCTGCCTGCCCCAGACCCAGACCCGGGGGCACAGAACACATCTCCATCTGAAGACAAGGGTAAGACCTCTCATCAGGAACCATCAATCAAGCTGTCTATGTTTGATAGGATTCCCTGGATCTTTGTACTTTGTATTTCTATATTTTAAACTGTTCTGTACTGTTGCAAACTGCAATTTCTCCACTGCGGAACAAATAAAGGATTATCTTATCTTACTCATTTGTTATTCAAAGATACAGAAACATAAGCAAACAGCGATGCTCTTTAACTGCTTGACAGTGAGGTACCTTTATCATCTGAAATGCTAAAGGACTCAGTGTAAATGTGAACGCTAGCAGGGTCAGATGGGGTCTAGCCGTTTAAACCGCGTGTCTCCATGTCTCCACCAGAGTTCAAACCCAGGACTCAGTCACTGGCCTCTCGTCTGTCTGAAAAACTGCGCAAATCCTCCGACAAAGACGACGACTTCCAGCCGGATAGGAAACGCATTCGCACCCCATTAGTCGACCAGAAGGTAGGCGTGGCCACTCTTCTTTCACCTCCTTAATGCGTCAGATCCTTGTGTGACCTGCTTCCTGCTGTACAAGTTCCATATTGCTAAGATCCTCCCCGAACAGACGGATTTCCATCTCCCTGTTCCTTTTTGACCTGGCAGGGTCGTAAGAGGAGATGTCTGGAGAAGGGGGTGGTCTTCGTAGATGATGAGCCTGAGGAAGAGAGGCCAGGCGTGGGTGGGAGCCCCTGGTCCATGCACCTGAACGCCCAGAGCACGGAGCTTTCCTCTGCCTGCTGTGTGAGTAGGCTGCCTTAACACGCGTCATCATCCAGGGAGGATCCAAGGTCAAAGGTGTTAGGGTCAGAGTTCATCCTCCTGCAGCAGATCAACCAGAATACGTCCAGCTATCTAGATTCAAACACAAGTATTCAACTTAGTCAAGACGGATAAAACATGTATGAATCCTATATTCAATACATTTAGTTTAAAATAAAATCATATATTTATGGGACGATTCATCTGTTTTGGAAAGATGCCTGACTGATTTATATATATATGTATCAATCTCTCGTTGTTGCCACTAGGTGGCAGGATAGCCCACATCATGACTACAGCAGATGTGAAGGCCCATCTCAACAAAGGGTGTCTTCATTAGGTGTGGCGTGCTCATTGATACGCAATATAACTGAAATTCCACGACACATGATTGAAATATGAACTTTGCAGTGACAGACGCCTTCGCGTCGTTTAACAGCTGCATAACCGTTCACATAAACCTCAGCGTTGCTCCAGTAGAGAGAGACTTATTTGGGCTGGGATTAGACAGAATATAGTAGGTGTCATAATCAAGGACTTGCTTTGTGTGGACTGGGATGGTTTGTTGTTAAATTGTGCTTTTTTTCCATTGACCGACTGGGGACCCAAACACAGAGCGTCAGAACACACCCTGGTGTTAGGGAGCTCTCTGCCAGGCAGACGTCACGTCCTGCAGGTTACTGATACCTCCACTAGGAAAGCTCTCCCTCTAGCTCTCCCACCAGCCCTCTGGAGCTCTGCTGAAGCCACAGCACCGTGTCCAGCGTCAGCCCACAGGTGTGCAGGTCGCTTCTGAGGGCTCGGCGCATGACTGGAGGTGGAAAAAAAGAGGAGGATGGAGGCAGGGTGGAAAAAAATCCCCCCTCCCAGAAAAACTTTGAAGGAGAGGTTGTCTGGTCTCGGGTTTCTCCTGCGGCCACCCGACCCCGGCGCTCCAGACTGAGGAGTGCTGACTGACGTCCTGAATGGGACCCTTTGAAGCGAGCTCCAGTTTTAATTAAGAGGTTTTGCCTCGCTTGGGCCACTGATCTGTGAAAGCCACTGGGATAAATATTGAATGGGGTTCACCCGCTGGTTACTGTGCCCTAGGGATAAACAGGTGCTTTTGGGGGGGTGGGAGTTGGGGGATATTTGGGAGGCCTCCAGTCTACTGATGCGGCAGCCTGCCCCAGTGGAGAGGTTGGAGTGTCTCGTGTCTCCTGAGGTATTAGAGCCCACCCTTAATTGGAAAGGCATTCCGAGAACCCCCTGAGGAATGAGGAGCAAATTGGCGTTCAGGTAGCAGTGCCAGCGATGTGGTTAGGGTGCCAGGGATGTGGTTAGGGTGCCAGGGATGTGGTTAAGGTGCCAGGGATGTGGTTAAGGTGCCAGGGATGTGGTTAGGGTGCCAGGGATGTGGTTAGGGTGCCAGCGATGTGGTTAGGGTGCCAGCGATGTGGTTAGGGTGCCAGCGATGTGGTTAGGGTGCCAGGGATGTGGTTAGGGTGCCAGCGATGTGGTTAGGGTGCCAGCGATGTGGTTAGGGTGCCAGCGATGTGGTTAGGGTGCCAGCGATGTGGTTAGGGTGCCAGCGATGTGGTTAGGGTGCCAGCGATGTGGTTAGGGTGCCAGGGATGTGGCTGGGCCGGCCACTGCTGCCTTCTCCACACGGCATGTCGAGAGCGGGATGCTCTCAGGCCTCTGGTGTTGGCAGAGCGGTGGTGACAGGGTGCGGTGGACCAGGTCAGAGATCACTTTAAGAAGGAATCTTCAGCTGTTGTGAGGCGTCAAAGAGGCACAGCGTCTATTGTGATGTTTATCAAAGTGGTTCATTGGCTAAGATCGGTATACTAACAAATCCTTACGAAGTAATGAAGGGATGAACAAATCGAACTAGTGTAGAGTAATGCCCTGGGAGGCTCTGTGAAGCTCACGCCCCCTCTCCACCCAGGAAGCCACGGCAACACTGGACTTGTCCCGTGTGGAGCTGAATGAGCCAGTGTGTGAGTCTGCGGTCCAGCAGCGCGCCCCCTGGCCTCCCCTGTTATCTGCATTCCATTCCAGGGGGTGTCTGCTCACGGCTCCGGGGCCAAGCCGAGCCTGAAACCGTGTCAGAGGCAGCATCTCCAGAGGCAGCCGCAGAAACAGATACCCTTGTCAGCTGTTTCCTGCTGCTGCCTCCCAACAAGGGACCCCATTCACCAGTGAGGGGCCTTCAGGCACCCCTACCCTCCACCACCACCACCTCACCTCCCCCAGCCCCTCTGTCCCCCAACCTGCCGATGAATAAGTCATTTCTGGGCCATCTCCGGGCAGGATATTTGGACGGACCTATTGAATGTGGCAGCAGCAGGTAAGACGATCGGGCCCTGAGAATCAGGAGAGTGGAGCGGCGAAGCGGAGCCTTTCCAACGACGAGGCGTAATCCAAGACGGTTTCAAGAGGTGGAGGTGGGGGGGGGGGGGGGCCGGGGGTGGTGTACACCTCTTGTTTGTTTCGCACATGGCGGTCTCAAGTCTACTTATCTCTACTATGAGGGGCAGCTCAGCAAGGCTCCCTACCTTCTACTCCATCTGCAGTCACACCAGAGGAGGAGGGCTGACACCACAGCCTCGCTCTCTGACTCTGAGGCGGCAGCAGCACCATTAGTACACCTGACTGAATGGCTACAGAGCCAGGTGAATGTTAATGCAGTGGTCTTCAGCCAAAAATCATATTTGGCTGCAGGTACCTGCCTGTACGAGCTGGACTCGGCATCAATCAGTGTCGGTGAATGGCTGTATTGTGTGGCACTTTAAACAGCTCATCTCCTAATAGAGATCCGTTACATTGTTGCTGCCAGCTACACTTCACCTGTGCACAATAGTGAGTGTAGGATGCCACATGTCTATGGCAGAGTGCCACTGACAATCAGATCCATTTTCTGGACTTCAACATCGTCGGCCTATCGGCTTTCATAAAGGTCGTCTCAGGTTGACAGGCAGCTGCCTCTGTATGGCGAGAACTCGACTCCCTTTGTGAATCCTGAAGTTCAGCAGAGCGGAGAGACTCGATGGAAGTCAAGCCTGGACTGTGTTAGCCGTGACAAACGCTCCATACTAACGTGTTAGTTTGGCGAGATCTTTTCTAGGACGACCGTCTCAAAATGTAGTCTGCTGTACCATGTTCTGTCCAACGTCCTGGTCTAGTAAACCTCTCTCTGTCTGTCTCTCTCTCCTGTCTGTCTGTCTCTCTCTCCTGTCTGTCTCTCTCTCTGTCTTTCTCTGTCTCTTTCTGTCTTTCTCTGTCTCTCTCTCATGTCTCTCTTGTCTGTCTGTCTCTCTCTTTTCTCTCTCTCCTGTCTGTGTCTGACCTCAGTCTCCAGTTTCCTGCTCTCTCTGCCCCTGTTCCTCGCCCAAACCAGGCAGCAAGTCACAAAGCAAGGACAAAGACTGCAAAAAGAAGGTTCCCAAGATCTTCTTTGGCACGCGCACCCACAAGCAGATCACCCAGATCTCCCACGAGCTGAAGCGCACCCTGTACTCCAGCGTGCCCATGACCATCCTGTCCAGCAGGGACCACACCTGCGTCCACCCAGAGGTGGTGCCGCACAGCAACCGAAATGAGCGCTGCAAGGAGCTGCTCGAGTCCAAGAATGTGAGTGGTCACTTAGCAACGCTCACACACACACACAGGTACACACTCATTATATCGTAGCTGCTATACAGAGGCGCCAGCCTTCTATACAGTGGCACCAGCCCTCTATACAGTGGCCCTAGCCTTCTATACAGTGGCCCCAGCCTTCTATACAGTGGCCCCAGCCTACTATACAGAGGCCCCAGCCTTCTATACAGTGGCCCCAGCCCTCTATAAAGTGGCACCAGCCTTCTATACAGTGGCCCCAGCCTTCTATACAGTGGCCCCAGTCTTCTATACAGTGGCACCAGCCTTCTGTACAGTGGCCCCAGCCCTCTATACAGTGGCCCCAGTCTTCTATTCAGTGGCACCAGCCTTCTATACAGTGGCCCTAGCCTTCTATACAGTGGCCCCAGCCTTCTATACAGTGGCCCCAGCCTTCTATACAGTGGCCCCAGCCTTCTATACAGTGGCCCCAGCCTTCTATACAGTGGCCCCAGCCTTCTATACAGTGACCCCAGCCCGCTATTTTCTCACTGAAAATGTGAAGGTCATGACCTTTTGAACACGTTCCACTTCTGAGCTCAAACTGCTCTAGTCAGTACGCCTGCCTACCAGTCTATAGAAGTGAATGGTTTTTCTGGGTGGGGTGAATCGGTGTTGACTGAACTGGGTTTGACCCCAGTGTAACTGTGAAAACCAACACCTACTGCAAGGCGAACACACACAGCTCCAGTCAGTCTGCAGGTTAAGGGGCGTCACTAATCCTGTGATCCGCACCCACCACATTGTAGAAAGTGTCAAGGCTCTGGACTCCGTGTGGGAAGGCCGTAACACAAACCCACAGCGGGAGGAGCCGAACCAGACGAGCCCTTCGGCGCCCAATTACCGTCCATAATACCCCCCCCCCAAGCTCTCCGACACGCTTGTCAGGATGCGTGAGGATCCCACTCCGCTTGTCTGTTGCACACGAGCGTCTCTCAGCCTCGCACCGTCCCCCGGCCTCGCACCGTCCCCCAGCCTCGCACCGTCCCCCAGCCTCGCACCGTCCCCCGGCCTCGCACCGTCCCCCGGCCTCGCACCGTCCCCCGGCCTCGCACCGTCCCCCGGCCTCGCACCGTCCCCCAGCCTCGCACCGTCCCCCAGCCTCGCACCGTCCCCCAGACCCTCTTCACTAAGCGAGGTGAGACGCGGGTGTAATGACCTCGCCCCTAATTACACTGTCATCGGAGGCGGCTTCCCCCCCGCCACACCGCCAGCTCCCCCGTGTGATTGGACGGCCCGGCGACGACCTCAGCTGTGAGAATTAGGTGTCCGTCACGACACACCCTTCAGCGCTGCGACAGTCAGGGTCCCATTACAGGACTTTCTCCCAAACACACACACACAAACAGAGGCTTTACCTTACAGTGCTCAATAGGTTTAGACTTCTCCGCTTTCATTTTTCTCCCCCCCCCCCAATCGCCACCCCTCCCCAGAGTGACGTCCCCCCCCCCCTCCCTCCCTCAACTTGACTCAGGGGCTAAGCTGTCACTGCCCCCCCCCCCTCCTCCCATACTAAACGGACGTTAATCCCGCTCCCCCTCCCTCGCACCAAAACAGCTAAGGTGTCCTCTAAGTGGGATCTTAGCACTAATACGTCACAGAAAGCCGGAGCACCAGCCCGTCCTGCCGCTCCGCTTTCATCCCCCCCCCCCCCCCCGTCACCGAGGGCCATCCTGGGTGTCGTACAGTACAGAGGCCCCTCCCTGCTCATTCATACGGGGTGTGGTGTGTGACAGGGGTGGCTGGGGACAGCCAGCCAGGTGTTGACAGGGTAATTGGGGCTTATTCAGGGTGTCTCACCTCCCCAGCTCTGGGTACAGTAGGCTGTCTCCTGAGACATTGGGAGGGGGGGGGATTACGTTGGCGTCGAGCTGCCGATGTAATTGACCACCTGAAGGACGTAGCCCGACCCAGCATGGGAACCTGCTGGAAGGCTTTCAGTGTGAACACACACTACCCCCCCCACCCCCCCACTAATATAGACATATCTGATGTACTGTTCAGAGGTTGGATATCATGTGTTTACTTTAATTAGTAACTCTGGACATAACTGTGGGAATTAACATCTGGGTTTACATCATTCCTCAGTCACTTCAACCAAGCGAGTTCTCCCTCCCTCCCTCCCTCCCTCCCTGCCAGGGCTACTCGTGCCGCTACTACCACGGCGTGCACAAGATGCGGGAGCAGAGCACTCTGCAGGGGGTGCACGGCCTGCACCAAGCCTGGGACATCGAGGACCTGGTCCGGCTGGGGGGCCGCCTGCGCTCCTGCTCCTACTACGCCGCCCGCGAGCTCATGCAGGACGCCCTCATCGTGTTCTGCCCCTACAACTACCTGCTGGACCCCCTCATCAGGGAGAGCGTGAGTGGGGGGTGGGGGGGACGGGGACGGGGGGGGGCGGGGGTTCACTGGGTCTTACTGCTGGGGAATGAGTGGGAAAGGGTGTTTTAGTCAAACAATTGCACGCAAAGTAAATATGACCTAAATCTCAAGCACACCCGTGAGCTAGAGGTCAATTAAAGGCTCCGAAAAATTCCTGTCACCACCCCTTCCTACCCCCTACCCCTCTCTCTCTGTCTTTCTCTCTCTCTTTCTCTTTCTTTCTCTCTCTCTTTCTCCACTTTTCTCTCTTTCTCTCTCTTTCTCTCTCTCTATCTCTCCCTCCTTCCCCTTTGACCTCCACACAGCTGGAGATCAACCTGAAGGGGCAGATCGTGGTGCTGGACGAGGCTCACAACATGGAGGACTGCGCCCGCGAGAGCGCCAGCTACACCCTGAACGAGGCGCAGCTGCTGGGCGTGAGGGAGGAGCTGGACGGCATGGTCAACAGCAACATCCGCCGCTCCCACCACGAGCCCCTCCGGGCCTTCTGCTGCAGCCTCGTCAAGTGAGAGCGCCCCCCCCCCCCCCCCCCCCGCCACTCACCCATCATCTACAGTATATTCATAAGAAATATCAGGACTTGAATTGCCCGGAATCGTCGGCTTGACCAACACCCCTTTTTGGGTGTCGTGTGGTATTTAAATAAGTCTTTGACATCTTTAAAGGCCATGTCATTTATCTGTATATATTGTTTTGGTATTTTGGTTTATTCTGTTTATTATCTGTTTTTGTTTTGCCTTTTCTACTTTTGTTCTGCTGCTGTGGCAAGTGAATTTCCTCGTTGTGGGATTAATAAAGTATATCTAATCTTTAAACGGCGATGTTGTCTCCCCTGAGCAGCTGGATAAAGGAGAGCTGCAGTCTGCTGGCTGAGAGGGAGTACGAGACCTCCTGTAAGGTGTGGCATGGGAAGGAGGTGCTGGGAATCTTCCACATCATGGGCATCACCGCCGACACCTTTGCCCTGCTCCAGGTCCACCTTATTCTCTCTCTCTCTCTGTTGTTTTCCCCTCATCTCGAGTTCCCATCCGCTCTGTCTGGACGATAGCTACGAAGCTAAGATATGCTAACGAGAGGAAGAGTGATTTGCATCCTAAATGCGCCCAGGCGCACCTGAATCGTAGCGATTCTTGTTTATCTGTGTCGCTTGTGTCCCCTCCACTATTGTATCTGTGAGAAGGACTAATGAGTGTCCCCCTCCCCCTGTAGAAGCACCTGGTGGCAGCCCTGGAGAAGGAGGAGCGTGTGGGGGTGGTGAACGGCAGGGAGGATGTGGTGGAGGTGCCCACCATCAGCTCTGTGTCCTCCTCCATCCTCAAGAGCCTGTTCATGGTGCTGGACTACCTGTACAGGGGCAACAGCAGGTCAGAGAACCGGGCCCTAGAGGGAGTCATGTGACCGTCAGGAATGCTGGGTGTTCAGATCCATGACCACCCCTCCAGCAGGGATCTGAATCTCTAAACCAGACGCCCCCCTTCTTGTCTCCCTCCAGGTTTGCGGAGGATTACCGCGTGGCCCTGCAGCAGACCTACGTCTGGACCACCCAGCCGGACATCCCAGACGCCCAGGGCTTCTTCGCCCGGCCCCAGCGCAGGGGCCGACGCCAGGGGGCCCAGCGCACCAAGACCCTGGTCCACACGCTCAGCTTCTGGTGCCTAAACCCTGCCGTGGTGAGAGAGGGCTGCAGCGCTGGGCCGCTTTGTCAGCCCTCAGGAAAAGGGTTGGTTCCAGATTTGGACCAAAGTCCATATCAAGAGGAACATTCTGATCTGGATCACACGTTTAGGAGCTGTGAAGTTATAAAACGTAGAAGCATTTTGGTAGAAGAAGTGGATCATCGTAGATGTTGGAACCTTGCCTTTCAGTGTTGAGTCGGTGTTCAGTCGTGTGTGTGTGTCTCCCAGTGTGTGTGTTGACGCTGGACCCTCTGTGTGTGTCTGTCTCTCCCAGTGTGTGTGTTGACGCTGGACCCTCTGTGTGTGTGTGTGTGTCTGTCTGTCTCTTCCAGTGTGTGTGTTGACACTGGGCCCTCTGTGTGTGTGTGTGTGTGTGTGTCTCTCCCAGTGTGTGTGTTGATGCTGGGCCCTCTGTGTGTGTGTGTGTGTGTGTGTCTCTCCCAGTGTGTGTGTTAATACTGGGCCCTCTGTGTGTGTGTGTGTCTCTCCCAGTGTGTGTGTTGATGCTGGGCCCTCTGTGTGTGTGTGTGTGTGTGTGTCTCTCCCAGTGTGTGTGTTAATACTGGGCCCTCTGTGTGTGTGTGTGTCTCTCCCAGTGTGTGTGTTGATGCTGGGCACTCTGTGTGTGTGTGTGTGTGTGTTTCTCCCAGTGTGTTTGTTGACGCTGGACCCTCTGGTGTGCGTGTGTTCCAGGCCTTCTCAGACCTGAGTGACTGCGTGCGCACCATCGTGCTGACCTCCGGCACGCTGTCTCCCATGGGCTCCTTCTCCTCCGAGCTGGGGGTCAAGTTCTCCATCCAGCTGGAGGCCAGCCACGTCATCGGCCAATCCCAGGTGAGGAGCCGCTCTCAGCCGGGCCAATCAGAGCAGGGAGCCACCAATCACACATTAACTGGTTTGGCAGTGTTTAGGGGTCGACTATGCCTCGTTTCCTTTCCCTAAAGAAAGAAAGGTTCTCAGATGACACACCTCCCACCCCCCCCCCCTCCTCCCTTCCAGGTGTGGGTGGGCACCATTGGCTCGGGGCCGCAGGGGCGCAGGCTGTGTGCCACCTTCCAGCACACTGAGACCTACGCCTTCCAGGACGAGGTGGGCGCCCTGCTGCTGCGGGTGTGCCAGGCTGTGGGCAGGGGCGTGCTCTGCTTCCTGCCCTCCTACAAGGTACGCATCCCCCAGCTGGCCCGCCCCCTGCTGTTCTGGCACCGCCCCCTGCTGTTCTGGCCACAACCCCTGCTGTTCTGGCCACACCCCCTGCGGTTCTGGCCCGCCCCCTGCTGTTCTGCCCCCGTCCCCTGCTGTTCCGCCCCGCCCCCTGCTGTTCTTCCCCCGCCCCCTGCTGTTCTGGCCACACCCCCTGCTGTTCTGCCCCGCCCTCCTGCTGTTCTTCCCCCGCCCCCTGCTGTTCTGCCCCGCCCCAGGCCTCCCTCAGGGCTCTTGTGAGAGGAGCTGTTCTTTTCTGACAGTGTCCTCTTCGGCCACCAGGCGGTGCTGTAGACCGTGAATCGACGAGGGCTGGCGTTCCTTTTCCCCTCCGCAAATGATTTGAAGCGAGTCACTTGACGCCAGCTAGATCGTGTCACCGTACCGAAGGTAGTGCAGTTTAGCAGCTGGGATCTGCTGGTGTTTAAGGAAGTGCTTGATGTCTTGGGAATAATGGCTTTACTCTGAGCCTCGGATCAGCTTTCATGCAGTGGGACTCGTTTTTAAGGGCCCGTTGATAAATACACGGTCCTCCTTTGTTTTGTTTGGATTTTTTTTTTTTTTTGCAGATGAATAATTGATTTCCATCCCAGCTCTGTTGTCACCCCAGCTCACTTAGGGAGCAGCTGCTGTTCTCAGGTGTCACTGTTGGGGTGTAAACGGCCTCGTGCTGCGTTCCTGCACTAGGGCCTGCTGCAGAGTGTTGGTCTACCTGCAGATACGGAGAGTGAGAGAGAGAGTGTGTGTGTGTGTGTCTGTCTGTATGTGGGAGAGAGAGAGAGAGTGTGAGTGAGTATGCATGTGTGAGAGAGAGAGAGAGAGAGAGAGAGAGAGAGAGAGAGAGAGAGAGTGTGTATAGGTGAGTGTTGGTTTACCGGCTGCAAATGTGGGGTGTGTGTGCGTGTGTGTGCTTGTGAGAAGGAGAGCGCATCAGTTTAAGCACACATTGGCAGACAGACACTTCATTTCAAGAAAAAAAAGAGAAAGAACTGGGTGCAGACAGAGTTGGGATGTTTGATTGCAACATAAATCAAAGTGACCTTTCCCCATAGACGCATGAAACTTTGTAGGAAAGCTAAAACTCGTCCTGCTGAGAGGCGCTACTCTCGTCTCCCCCCTCCTCTGTCAGCCAGTGACGCCAGCCACAGCAGAATCCATGTACTGGGGGGGATATTTTTCATTATTGATAGCCGTGTCGGAGCTCTCTATGCTGATGCATTAATATTTAATCTTTCAGTCAGCTCTTAAAGATGAGAGGATATGAGGGGCTGGGGGATTAATTGGAGCCTGTGGAGGCTGCTTGGTGCCAGCCTGTCCCGTCTTTCCCCTCAGCGTGCACGTGTGGAAGCGCCTTTCAAGTGTGTGTGTGTGTGCGCGTGTGCGTGCGTGTGGCTGACAAGAGGATGGGTCGTCTCCAGACGTCCTTCTTCACTGTGTCTGGGCGATGCTTATCAGCCCCCCCTCCCCCCAGCAGCATTGAGAGCAGGCGGCTGGGCCTCCAGGGCCTGTCTGCCGCCCCTTTGACAGCTCCACACACTCCTGTACCACACACACACACACAGCCGTGCCATCCCATCTGTACAGTCCAAGGGCACAAATCAAAAGACAACACGTTATTTGGATCTAGTGCCCACACTGTTAAAGGTCTTCATCTTCCTGAAAGACGCAGGTGGAACGAGTGTTTCCTGCGAACACACACTTCCTTCCCTCCCTCACTCACACACTTACTCACACACACACTTCCTTCCCTCACTCACACACTCACTCACACACACACACACACTCAGGACACGCAGTTTCCCAGAGATAAGCCACTGTCGCTGTGGTTTTGTAGCACTTTGGCCTCAACAGCCCCCCAGTTAAAACCCATAAAAACCAGCGGCGGCCCTCGCTGTCTGGGCCCCACCGCAAGAGGACACACTGCAGGGGGGGGGGGGGGGGGGGGGGGGGGCGGAGGAATGTTTTACTGAGAGGGAGAAGTGCGGGGGGGGGGGCGGGGGCAGTGAAGGGTTATTGCCGAGGTGAAAAGATCTCAGGGAAAGGCTAGATGCTTTTAAAGCAGAGGAAGATAAGGGCCATTAGGGGCTGATGTCGCCTCGCTGTCTGCGTCAGGACGCGTCTTCTCCGGCGCCTCAGGCCGCGGGGACGGGAGGCAGGGGGCTGCTGAGGGACCCTCACGGGCAGCGCAGGGGTCACATCCTGCTCTGAGTGGTCTGGGTGGAAGTGATGTTGAGGGTGGGGGGCAGGGGGGACGGGGTGCGAATACACACGTCTTTCAAGCCCCTGTCATGGAGAGGAGCACGTTTGTCATCTCTGGTAGGTGTGTGTGTGTGTGTGTGTGGGTGTGTTTGTGTGTGGGGCTTGCTCAGACACGTGTATAGCTGTCTTTGTTGGTGGCCATGTAAGTGGCCCCATGTAAGTGGCCCTATGTAAGTGGCCCCTTGGCCCACTGTGGTGTTCCACTGCTGCACCTGAGCTTTGACGGTGTCTCACACCTCTGTCCCAGCATGATGTCACAGCGTGATGTCACAGCGTGATGTCACAGCGTGATGTCACAGCGTGGTGTCACAGCGTGATGTCACAGCGTGATGTCACAGCGTGATGTCACAGCGTGATGTCACAGCGTGATGTCACAGCGTGATGTCACAGCGTGATGTCACAGCGTGATGTCACAGCGTGATGTCACAGCTTGATGTCACAGCTTGATGTCACAGAATGTAGCTACTCACACACACAGAGTGTAGCTACTCACACACACAGAGTGTAGCTACTCACACACACAGTGTAGCTACTCACACACACAGAGAGTGTAGCTACTCACACACACAGAGAGTGTAGCTACTCACACACACAGAGAGTGTAGCTACTCACACACACAGAGTGTAGCTACTCACACACACAGTGTAGCTACTCACACACACAGAGAGTGTAGCTACTCACACACACAGAGAGTGTAGCTACTCACACACACAGAGTGTAGCTACTCACACACACAGTGTAGCTACTCACACACACAGAGAGTGTAGCTACTCACACACACAGAGTGTAGCTACTCACACACACAGAGAGTGTAGCTACTCACACACACAGAGTGTAGCTACTCACACACACAGAGTGTAGCTACTCACACACACAGAGTGTAGCTACTCACACACACAGTGTAGCTACTCACACACACAGTGTAGCTACTCACACACACACAGAGTGTAGCTACTCACACACACAGTGTAGCTACTCACACACACACAGTTGGAGGAACACCTGCCAGAAGCCTGCCTGTCAGGGTCTGCCCCCCAGGCCCCCTCACGTGTGCCTGGCTTTGACACCGCCCGCCCCCCCGCAGGCTCCGGGGAAGAAGCGGCACGCCCGGCCGGACCGAGCGAAGGCGCCGGCGTGCTCAGCCCGTGGCGTGATGAGCGCTGTGATATTCGACAGCTGAATAATTGAAAGCGACGCGACACGTCTCCCCTCGCTGCGGCCAATAGGGGGACGACCGCATGTTTCATTAATGGGCCCTCCCGCCACAAGACCCCCTCCATAATTCAGCGCTCGCAAGCAGAGCCGTGATGTGTCGCCTCACAGTCCGACAACACCAGGAACAGGAGGAGCAAGAAAGAGAGAGGGGTGGGAGGTGAAGGAGAAGAAGAGAAGGATGAGGGGAGAAAGAGAGGGGTGGATGGGCTGAAAGATGATTGGTGGGGGAGGAGGAGGAAAGTGAGAGGGATGAGGGGAGAAGGAGTACAAGTGGAAAGTCACAGTTCAGTGCGTCAGGTCATCCCAGCAGCCTGAGAGATCTCCTCTCCTCTACTTTCTCACGCTGAACAACACAGCTGCCCACAAAGTGGGAATGTATTATTTAGAGTTTGTTGTGCCATTTTGCAAGTGTGCTAAACAGTTCCTAATCCATTTACCTCATGTGAGGTCTTTGGCTGTAGCATGTCACACCTTTAACCTTTACCTGTGAGGGGTGTGGGGGGGATTTGAGTTTTAATACATAATTGAATGGGAAGGGAGAGAAATAAAATATCTGTAGGCCTCAGCTGTTCTGTGGATGTGGTAACTGTGAGGATTATGGGTTTGTTGGGGCTTGAGGGCCTTTGAGTTCCGCACACACCTTTGATCAGCCCTGGGACAGTGTTGGTTTGACCTTCACCACCTGAAGTCTCCTTAGACTCGGGTAACTTGGGAGTTTTTGGCTCCGGAAACAACCGAGCTCTCTGAATAAGTCATGATGCTGGGCTCCACACATTCACACACTCACTAGGTGTAAATGATTGCATCAAACTATAAAATCCAACACATACATACATTATACAGGACTGCAGCTTTCATGTGTCTGCGTGCGTGTGTGTGTGTGTGTGTGCGTGTGTGTGTGTGTGTGTATGTGTATGTATGTATGTCTATCTGTGTGTGTGTGTGTGTGTATGTATGTTTGTCTGTGTGTGTGTGTGTGTATGTCTGTGTGTGTGTGTGTCTCTGTGTGTGTATGTATGTCTGTGTCTGTCTGTGTGTGTGTGTGTGTGTACGTGTGTGTGTGGTAGTGCTGTGTCGCTAGGTCGCTCCTGTCATGTTTGTGCACCTGAGCACCACTGGAGTGTGCAGATTGACATTCTTCTGAGCGCTTCAGTTGTGGCCCCTGTGGAAACACCAGCAGCCATCCCATAATGCCCCTAAATTAGTAATGAAGGCTGTATGCCCATCCTCGCCTTTCTACACACACACACACACTAAACTCATACTAACTCTTTGTGCTTGCGTGCGTCCTGCTCTTATAAGGGCCTGGGTGTTTTATTAGGGGATTATGCTCAGGTTCTCATCGGGTTATGAGATGCTCAGGATGAAATGAAGTGGACAGGAAGTTGAGGCCCCGTGGATCTACAAAGGCAGGGTGAGGCGCTCCAACTGTGAGGCCGCAACGTTTTATTCATCTGTTTAGGTCTCCCCTCCTCTTGGTTTCCCCCCCCCCCCCCCCCTCCGTCTTAAAGAATTGTTTTCTTCCCCAAGTGCAGTCTGGCGGATAATGGCTATTTTGTTTAGCAGCAGCAGGTCTGCCGTCAGTATATAACATGAATAATTCAGCCATCCAGTCGGTCGGATTGGAAAGCAGTCGCGGGGACAAACAAACAGTCAGTTGAGTCATCGGTGAGCGCGGGGGGGGGGGGGGGGTCGGGCAGCGGGGGGGTGCACGTCGTGTGCCTTTTGTAAAAAGCGTCATGTTTTATTGATGGCAACGTCCCTTGGTCTGGCATTTCCAGGAGGCCTGCTGAGGTCCATCTTCTGCTTCAGATCACAGGCACGGTCACTTGGATGGGTCAGGATTCCCCCGACCTGCTGGGGGGGTTATTCCACTATTGTTTTCCTCTGGGCCGCAACGACCTGTCTCTGAGGTAATTTGTTTATGGGGGGGGGGTGCTCAGCAGGTTAAGGCATTAGGCTAGTGATCGTAAGGTTGCGAGTTCGATCCCCCGGCTGTGGCTACATGGCGTTGTGTCCCTGCGCAAGGCACTTCACCCTACTTGCCTCGGGGGGGTCCCTGTACTGGCTGTAAGTCGCTCAGGATAAGAGCGTCTGCTAAAAGACTACATGTAAAGCACGGTTGACACTTGACCCAATGACAGGGTTCTGACCTGGTTCACAGGCCTGGTTTTAGGCAGACCCAAGCCCCCCCTGGTCCAGGCATTCCAGGATGACCAACGCACCACCGTGTTTTGAGAAGCTTCTAGTTGTTTTAGGAGAACTTCTACTTGACCCCTACATCACGTTTCCACGCCAGCGGAGATGCTCTTTGGTTGTCAAGTGGAGGAGATGATCTGAACAGTAGACAGAAGTGAAGCTCTGCCTCGGAGCCTCCTCTTAGATCAATGTTCACCCCCAGAGAGGTGCTGACTTCTGGCACCAGCAATGACACAGCAAGCAGGGGGGGGGGGGTTTGGGGGGGGAGGGTTTAAAAGTTTTATAGTTTGTAAGTTACTTTTTGTTTTTCAGTTACTTTTTTTATGACCACAAAAGGCTTTGAGGTACATACATTTACATTAATTAATTTAGCAGACGCTTTTATCCAAAGCGACTTACAAGAGAGAGCTTTTACAAAGAGCATCAGTCATTGAGCATAGCAACGTGATAGACCCCGAACACAGTGGGTTTTTTAGATTGTGAATCATACATCATGAGAACCAATAAGTGCCAAGGGAAGAACTATAAATGCACAACACAATGATTGTGTTGATACAACAACAACAACACTGGCAAGTCACCATATGGGGACCAACAAATAGTTCTAAAGCACATTAGATTATGTGAAGTGCCATACTGTTCCTAAGTGCCATTAAATTCTCTAAATAAGTGAGTTTTTTAAGTGAGGTACTGCAATCTGAGCGTTATCAAGACTGTCGCTTTTAATATGCAGAACACAGTATAAGCGCTACCCAGCCTAAAGTAATCAACCGTTACTTCAAAGGATACTTCTCCTCGCCACATGGATAATGCCTTTATATTCCTTATTGTGATTGTCACCGAGCTCTTGGGAACTAATCGTTTGGTTTTTCCTAGATGTTGGATAAACTGCGGGATCGTTGGACCAACACGGGCCTCTGGGAGAAGCTGGAGGAGAGGAAGACCGTGATCAGCGAACCTCGCGGCGGAGCGAAGGGAGACTTTGACGAGCTTCTGCAGACCTACTACAACGCCATCCAGCCCTGTGGGGGGAGAGGTGAGACCCCCCCCCCTCCCCCTCGCCTCCCAACTCCAGAAACGCAGCACCTGCAGCACCTTCTGGATGTTGCTTCTAACACACCAGCTTAGCCACATCAGAAGAGCGTGTTCCGTCACATGGTGCGTTTGGCATGGCGACGTGTTTTTGCGACGCGTCATCAGAGCGTCTTTTGGCGTCCCTCCAGATGGTGCGCTGCTCATGGCCGTGTGCAGAGGCAAGGTCAGCGAAGGGCTGGACTTCACGGACGACAACGCCAGAGCTGTGGTCACCATTGGGATCCCCTTCCCAAACATCAAAGACCTGCAGGTAGATTCTGAACGCTGCTCCTTTCCCCTCTCGTCCTCTCTCTTCGTGGCAGCCCAGCTTGGAACATGAAGGCATGTCTCCATGCCACAGCATCAGGGGCCTGGTTCGGGATGGTTCATGTTTGCCCTCTGGGATGGTACTGGGCCACTGAGTTGCGTGCCTTGGTTGTATCTCTCCCACCTTCTCAATACCTTCAGTGGGTTGAACTTGAATACCTCCCCCCCCCTTTCCCCGTTCTGATGCAGCACTAACCCATCATCGGACCCAGCTTGGATCAGGATTCCATTAGTGTGGACGCCTGGTCGGGGGCCTCCTCTCCCAGACAGGCGAACCTCTTAAAACCCTCCCCAACTCTCCCAAATCCCAGAGCCCATCGGTTACTGGCCTGTAATCGTGACTCGAGATCAAAGGTTGAACTTTACGCGGTCCTTCCACAGCGAAAAGCATCGCTGAGCCGCCGTCGCACGACCATGTCGACTTTGTTCCAAAGAGGCAGCTTTTTACGGTCGGCAGCCGTGTCCTGCGTGAGGGAGCGAAACAAGCAAGGGGGCTTTAACGAGCAGTAAAAGGACACTTACAGCTGATACGGCATCTTTGTTTGCTTAATGAGGGCCACGGCAGACCTTTTAAGACACCGAATAGACCCTTTTATAGTGAGCGTGTGTCTGTGCAGCTTTTTGCTTTATGGAGGTGGACCAGAGGGTTTGTTTCTCGTGTTGTTGGCCGGGGCGGGGCGGTGTTCGGGCTGTGGGATCGGACGTCTGGAAGCTGGCTGTGTGGAGCAGCATCTTAGAGAAGCTGTTAGTTTTTTTTTACCGTACTTCTGAAACGTCCTGGACATCCTTCCTCCAGTCTGAACTGATGTTGGTGTATCTGTGTTTTTGTATCTGAGCTGAGGAGACAAGGAAAGGGAACAGTGCTGTAAAAGCACAGCCTTTAATACCGTACCATTAGAGATTACCATTAGCTTGCTTTGGGATAAGTCGGTGTCCTGGGTCGCAACCGTGTTGCGGAATGTGCTTGGTATGTCCTTTTGAGGACACACACCTTGTGTGTGTGTTTGTGTGTACATGTATGGACACACACACCCACACTAAGGCTGTGCTCAGCTGTCAGCCACAGGAGGCAGACAAGCTGCTCTGCAATCTTCGTGACAGGCACAAGATGGCCAGGACTGCCAAGGGCTCCCACAAACACACACCGGCTCACACACTGTCAGACACACACACACACACACACAGAAGCGCTCAGCCACAAAGCATGCCTGGTGGTCAAATGGAGCTCAAATGTTTTTAAGGATGAACAGGTAATAGAAGAGGCCCAGGCCAGAACCAGAGATCTCCTGACATTTTAACTAATCCCTTCTAGCTCGTGGTTTTCTTGCACATTTACGAGATTCGCTAGCAGCGAGAATTGGCTTTTTCACATATGCAACCTGTCATGTCGGATTGAGTGTTGACCTGGCGCGATGGCGCGGGGGGGGGGGGGGGACTCTGATGGGATTCAGAGACTCTGATGGGATTCAGATGACATGACTGGCTCAGGGCTACTGGCCTTTACGTTGAAGACGGCTCACCAGCAGATGCTTTGACCCCTCTGGTGTCCCGTAGGCAGGGAAGCAAACGCACCACCCAGCCCCCAGAGTCCCTCATGAAATCAGGAGACGTTTATTTGGCTTCCAGACAGAATGTCAATGCCTTTTTTGACAGAATATTAATCCCTGCCATTTTTTGGAACCGAAAAAAATGGATCAACTGTTGTTCTTTCCCAAGAACGATTTAAAGGATTTTTTTTGGGGGGGTGGTTGTAAATCTCAGCAGGTGGATGCAGGATTGGTTTGTGTTCAGACATGAGGACGGGCTGGTGTGTGCGTGTGCTGTAGTGGCAACACGGGACATTGAATGTCTTGTCATATGACAGAAAGGTGAAGGGGACAGCCTGTAGCCGCCCCCTCCCCATGGGTTAGGGTGCTCTGGGCAAACACAAGGTACCTGTCAGAAGAAGTTACAGGCCAACTCACCAACCTGTCCTGCATGGCAGCCCATCAGACGCCAGCTGAACTTTTCACTTGTCAATTCCAAAAGGTTAGCGCTAAAATCAGCAGGGATGGAAGCAGATGGTTGGCTGCCTTCATGCCATCTTTTGTGTGTGTGTGTGTGTGTGTAGGTGGGTGGTGCCAGGTCTTGTGTTGACTGGACCACCTTCCCCCCCTGTGCTTTAACCCTCCCCCCACTCGAACCTGCTGCCTTTCTGGAACAGGTTTGTCATTGAGGGCAGACCATGACCAAACTCTTCAGGCCTTGGGTGTTTTTGACCGGGGTTTGGCTCGGTGCCCCTCTGCCCTCCTCAGCCCCCCTCTGCCTCCCTTGGCCCCCCTTTGCACGCCTCTGCACGCCTCCGCATCTTCTCACCTCAGAGACGCTGCTTTAATCCAATTAGTTCTTTCTCGATAGTCATGCCTGAACACTGCTCACCCCATCTGGGTTCCATCAGACATGTTATGATGTCTTGTACTTTCATGCAAAGTGGTCGATGACAAAGTTGGCAACATAACTACCACATCCTCTTGAGATACTTCAGATCAGAATTGAGAAAGTTTACTTTGCACGGCAACGTAAGAACAATTGAAAGAATTACTGTTAACCATTCATGGAACCGTTGTCAACTGTCAGCTGATCATACTGTCCGACTGTTCCATCATTGATTCAGGTGGAGCTGAAAATGAAGTATAACGATCAGCACTGCAAATCCAGAGGGCTTCTCCCTGGAAGTCGCTGGTATGAGATCCAGGCCTACAGAGCCCTGAACCAGGCTCTGGGGAGGTGAGTTCTCTGCCCCTCCCCCCCTGCTCTTTAGATAGGGAGAAACACACAATATCTTAACCAGAACATCCTGGCACGTACCTTGCATGGTCCCATGTTGTTTGGCCTCCTATTCTTTAGCCGTTGTTCCTTCACAGGTGTATCCGCCACAAGAACGACTGGGGTGCCCTGATTCTGGTGGATGACCGTTTCCGGAACAACCCTAACAAGTACATTACAGGTATTTATGCATGAGACCTACTCAAGTTTTGTGTCCATTTTTGTCACTAGATGGCAATGCCAGTTCATCACAAAGGACGTAAAGGACTGTGTCCCTTTGTGGAAGATAATACAGTAATCCCTCGCTATATCACAGTTCACTTTTCACGGTTTTGCTACTTTTTTGTCACTTTTTTTTATTATCGTGCATTTTGTTCTGCATTCTGATTGGCTGAACAGTCTCTCCGCTTCTTCTCTACATGTGCGTCAATAACGTTGCGGTTTACTGTAGTACTGTATGCACTGTACACGTGCAAAACAGCTAGCCAAATAAAATACACGTAAATGTCTCTTGTACAAGCAAATTCTCTTAACCAATAATGTCAACAAAACGTTCTGCACCGACAAAGGCACCTGCAGTCGGACCCAAAAGGCAGAGGAAGACGTTAACAGTCGCAGAAAAAGTTACACTTCTGGACATGCTAAAGGAGGGTAAAAGCTGTGCGGCTGTAGGTCGGCATTACAGAATGCACGAATCTTTAATTAAAATGTAATTGCACAGTATAATAATTGTACAAAAAAAAAACTACTTCACGGATTTCACTTATCACGGGTGCTTTTTGGATTACTGTAGTTGGATATAAAGTATACGGTATTTGAGGTACAAGAAAGCAGTTGTTCCAGACAGATGTAATATCAAAGCATTTCTCTGGATTGCAGGTTTGTCCAAGTGGGTGCGTCAGCTGGTAAAGCACCACAACACTTTTAACGGGGCCATGCAGTCTCTCAGTAGCTTCTCCCAGGGCCAGCAGGAGGCAGTGGAGCCCCACGCAGGAAGCCAGAGCCTGCATGCCACGGTCCCCTCACCTGCTGGCCCCTCTTTACTGGGTCTGGATGAGCCGCTGGCTGACAGCATGGTGGACTCTCTCCCTGGGGCCCCAGGACCTCAGGCTAGCCCAGAGGGGCCCAGTCAGTCTGGCCATCAGACCAGCAGTTCCTGGGTTCTCCCTGAAGTTCCAAAGTCCCTGGTTGATGTCGGATGTAGTGATAATGCAGGTGAGCCTCGTGTGCGGGACACTTCAAGAGGAACATTGAAACGGGTCAAAGTTCTCCAAATTAAGTCATTTTTTCGTCTCCCCCCCCTTTTTTTTGTTCAAAACTAATATCC
Organism: Protosalanx chinensis; assembly: GCA_030340685.1. Classification (NCBI taxonomy): domain Eukaryota; kingdom Metazoa; phylum Chordata; class Actinopteri; order Osmeriformes; family Salangidae; genus Protosalanx; species Protosalanx chinensis. Next base: position 8,171,788 of record CM059325.1, read on the forward strand.
TGCATGTTTCTTAAAGTAGGCGTGTCAACATGCGCCCCTTTATTTTATTTGATAAATGTAGGGAGGATATTTTGACAGTCTCGACCTAGTAAATGGACCAGGCCCTAGGGAGTGAAAAAAGGCCAATATGTGGCATTTCATTTATTCATCAGCGATCTGTCCCAAAAAGCTTGGCTAAGCTGTGTGTGTCGTCCCAGAGGACACCTGCTGTCTCCAGCCTGCAGGACCTCCTCTGCTCGACGTGCCTCTTTGCAGCCTCTTTGCAGCCTCTTCGCAGCCTCTTCGCAGCCTCTTCTTCTCCATTAGTGATCATATCTGCTGAATATCACCACAGACGGGTGTAATTCAAGCTGGCTCATTGAGTCCGACCCCCTCTTCTTAGCTGTCTGTCTATCTGTTCCTGATGACAAGGCTAAGCTGTTTGCTAAGTTGAGTGGAGTGGGCAGCGGATGGATCTAAGATAGGGGAGCATGCGTGCAGGGGTGATGGGGTGCAGGCGGGGGTCCACGGGGCCCGACGGGGCCGTGGTGCGATCCAAGGGATGTCTCATTATAAGACGGCGACTCAGCTCGCTTGAGTGCTGCTCCAGCGAGCCTATGAACAGATGTCGGACTGTTGCTTTTAATTATATCCCCTTGATCATTGTTTGTGCTTTATTGAGCGTGATTTTGTCGTCTCGCTATGTCTACTTTGAATAGTGAATGAACATTTTGACATGGGTTCTTTAACCTGTCTAGTAGTAAAAGCTCTATTGTTTTTTGGGTTTGTTGGTTATTTTACCAATGGCACTCACTCCAAATAATCTCTGAATGTAAGATTTGATATGAAATTATGGAATAGTAAACTGCAAAATATAATTATTGGCCTTATTATAATTCTCATTCGATTCCTTTATGTCCAGATGGCAGAGCAGCGGAGCTAGCCATGCTCTTCACCCCTCAGAAGAGTTCTGCCAAGACACCAGGTCGACCTTCGTACGACCTCTTCACGTCCACCCCAACTAGAAACCGCTTCAAGACACCAATCTTTAAGGCCAGAGACTCTGGCAGGTGCTGTGCCAATCCGTTCACAAAATCAACCTTAATAGAAAACAAGGAGAACCAGCAGGATGTCACCCATCAGGACCCTGCCCTGGGACAAGGCTTCTCTGAAGAGATCTATAGGATAGAGGCTGTGACATCATGTCAAGGATTGGAGATATCCCCTCGACAGGGTCCTATGACCTGTGACCCAGGACAGGCTGCTGTGGACGAGCCCTTCCTGCAAGAGGGGGATGAAGAGGAGGAAGACGAGACCATCTTCTTCACTCCGGAGCTTTTTGTGGATGATGAGGATGAAAGTATCCCTCAGAAAGAGAGCGAGCCCTGGTCTCCCTCCAAGACAGCTGGTGGGGCAGGTCTGGAAGCCACGGACAACCATCCTCCACTTAAGCAGAGAGACCAGGTGTCTGAAAACATTTTAGCCCTAAAACAAGGACAAAACATGCATAGAGTCGTTGAATGCGATCATGTGAGCGGCAGCTTTCCCGGTACGAGGTTGGAACCTGCTGCTGTGCTGCAGGACGGGTGTAGAACAGGAAGTGACCATCAAGCTAGACTGCAAGTACAGGAGCAGAATCAAGGGTCAGTGAAAGTTCAGGGAGAAGAGGAGAGGAAACAGGGTCAGAGCAGGCAGGCTAACAGCAGACTGTCCAGATCCAGACACAAGGATCTCTCTGCTGGATCCTCAGGTAAACTAACCAATTATATCATTGTAGCACCCAAGGCTGTTAACCCCCAGGTTATAGTCATCGACGATTAGGCCATAGAATATCTCTGAGCAAAAGGTGGGTGTCGGAAGATCGTCAGTTAGTGTGACAGTGTGACTGCAGTTGCCGTGTTGGGCTGTTATGGGCTGTTAAGGGTGTAAATAATGAATGTTGCTAAAATTGCAGCAGCATTTTTTTTTCTCTCTCAAATCATTGAAATTCAAGAAACAAATAGGTCTATCTTCCCCCACTCACCCCCCCCCGACGCGACCATGCGTCGTTCGTTACTGAGATTTAATGAGATCTGTGAGAATTTGACTACTTTAGACATGCATGGGTTCACTCACCTAAAATATATATGGCATTTTTCACCACTACTACATATTTGTCATACAATTTGAATTATATATTGCTATATAAATAAAAAATGAGAATCGGTTTTCGTGGCCTGAATGCAAGTTTTACCTTGCCATTGTTTACACCCAACTAACACCGTTAATTTAGGTTTTACGAAGAGCTTTTAAGTGCAGTTTGAATACAGGATGCTATAATCATGCAATTTTATCTAGGATATTATTGCAATTGTATGTAAAACTTCAGGTTGGTGTGTGGTGATGTGTAAAACTGATTATGTGGGAAGGAGAGCCACCTTAATGAAGCTCAAAGTGTTGTGATCCCGTGATCTCCTTTCATGTACAAATCTCACTGCAGAGTGGGATCTACTGGATCTACACAACTTATTTATTTTGTGAAATGAGGGTTTTGGTTATATTATAGTGTACAAAGAATTTGCTTCAATTTCAAGCTTTGTGGGAAAAATACATTCTGAACTGATGTAATAAGAAGAGATCTGACCCTAGTGGTCTTTGTACTTTTCATGCAGATAATGAAGGTCAACATTTTCTACTGTAATATCTTTAGTACTTACTTTATGAGAAAAAAAGAAGTTGTGTAAAAATGCTCTATTGAGTCTTGCACCAGTTAACATTGGAATAAGAATTCTTCATTGCTGCTGTATTTTATCTCTCATTATTGTAGTGGATGTTCTTTTCTCAGGTCTGTTCTGTTAATTAAAAAACACGTCAATTTAACCTCTCCTGAAGCGAGGCAAACAGCTTAGCGTAGAATGTGTGATTATCTTCTTCTTGGGGGGGCATTTTTTTTGGGGGGGGGGGCATTTTGGGGGTTCTATTATTTATAGAGTCCCCAGTTACCCAGTCATGCTGAACCATGATGGGGGGGGGGGGGGGGGGGGGGGCAGGGAAATTAAGCAACATTATCTTGACAGGATTTCTCTCATTAGGGTGCAAAGCTCACTGATGGTAATTGTTCAGAGAAGCCAAATGGACTTTTCAATTATAGCATGACCCTGCTCTGCCGCTCCACTACTAGCACTTTATTTTTTGAATTGCCTGACTTAATGTGGCCTCTTAATATCAGTAACAATGAGCACAAATCAATGTGTCTTAAATGCATTGTAGTGAAAAGGGAGTCTGTACTGTTTCCGAGTCAACATTTATTTATTTGGCCCTTCCAATATAGTAACAAACAAATAACTTGCTTAAAAATCATCACAATAATACATATTTCATTCTTTTCCCGAGTTAGTCAGCTAGTTGTGTCATTCTAGTATGAATATTTAAGTATGACAGAATTTTTTTCGTTTTAAACACAGCAGAATGTGGTGCCAAATCTTGTGAGGACGGACAGTTTCAATCTGGGAAACGTACAAAGACTCAGACCCAGGTCAGATGCCACCAGCGTGGGGAAGCCAGGGGCAGGATAGAGCCGCTCACGTCTCCCTCTCAGGTTCCTCCAGCTCAGATCACAAACAAGGTGACCGATGTCGGAAAAAACGAGGAGAGGTCTGCTAATGTGACCTGTCTGCAGACTGTCAACGCAGGAGGAGAGAAGACGATGTCGTCAGCAAACAACCTCATATCTCCATTGCTAGGTGGTATGGGTCAGGACAGAAGCTGCAAGACTGCAGTGTTTTGTAGACAGAACCAGCTCGCTCTCAGACCTACACAGAGACGTACAGGAAAGAAGGCAAAGGAACAGAACGATTCGTTCTCTCCTGACACCATTAGCAAAGTGCAGTTTGACATTGTCACGCCGGAGCAGGAAGGTAGCGTACACCTGTACTCATAGTGCTGGTTTGACATTAGAGAGTATGCTAATGATTTGTTCTGAAACACTCAGTAAACACACTTGTCTTATTAGTCGCAAGTAAACAAGCAGTTATTTGTCTCAAACTTGAAATAGACTCTTTAACCAACTCCTGTCATGGTTCATTTTATGTTCTCTTATCAACTTTGTCAACTCTCGATAAGGTATAAAAATACAGAGGTCGTGTAAGCGGAAGAGGAGAAGAACTAATACAGCATCTGAAAGACAAAAAGTTAGTTTGTGTGTATCGTGTATTGTTTTTTGTGTATTGTGTTTTGTGTGTATTGCATATTGTGTATTGTGTTTTGTGGGTATTGTGTTTTGTGTGTATTGGCCAAACTTCCTCAACCTTACAGGTTAATTGCATTGTTGTAGATTGTACTGGTTCGAATGGACACATTGAAGAGGCAAAATCTGGATTTAAATCACCAGAGAGCTGCTGGCCAGACACCGTGTACTAGAGGACTCTACTGTACAAAGTGTCGTCTGGAGCTTCTGCCAGTGGCTGAAGGTAATTATCTAAAAGATTCAAGCCAAGAACTCGACCTACTGTTTGGAAAGCACCCTTCCTTGTACAGCACATTTTGTTGCAACAGGGTTTATAAGAGCACCGTTGCTAAATCTTACATGATGGGAATAAATACATTTGCATATTACTACATAAAACATGACTAAATGTAGAAATTATCCCTTATTAGTCTCCTAATGGGGACATTTCAGAGGCGCACACATTTATTCAATGCATTGGCCGGGATTCGAACCCCCACCGGGAATGAAACCCAGGCCTTCTGCACATGGTAGGCAAGAATCCTACCACTGAACCACCGGTGCTGCCTAAATGTGCTTTAACAATGCTCACAATACTTTACAACACTTTTTTGTTTGTTCAAGATGGTTTTGCAAAAGGCTTCAGTTTGGTGTTAATACTGATTCACACTGCTCTCCAGGTGTGCTGCTCAGTGCCAGATGTGAGCTAAAGCACCTGTCCATGCTGGGAGCCCTCACATCCTGCGACCATGCTACAGCCTGGTGTCACTGCTCACCGCCTGGTCCCACACAGCCGAGCCACTCTGCTGCCCTGCTCATGGTTCAGAAGCTCCCAGCCTTGCGGAGCTTAAGGAACACTCTCCTGCCTTACTGTGAAAACACATCAGGTGAGCTGGATTGACTTTGGGTTATGGCAGGGAAAAGTCTTGTGTTTTTGACAATGTCTTGTGATTGCTATGTTTATAGGTAAACGTAGATTTACTTATTCAGTGTTGTCATCCACACTGCACCCTGACTTGCGTATATCAAATGTTGGCTTGTATTATACAGTATACAACGCCATCTGGGACCCTGACGAATGCTCAGTCACCAGGCTCCTGCACTGCAGAGGCTGTGCATCTCACTACCCCTCCTCATCCGTCATGGCATTTGAGATCCATCACCCACGGGATCCTGCTCTGGACCAAGTAAGCTTCAGCCTCTTAGAGAGACAGTGCAGCTGGCTCTACAACTCTGCATTCAGTCTATTTTACTAGTGAAGGATAGCCTAGATCAGGGGTGTCCAATCCTGGTCCTGGATAGCCCCTGTTCTGACAGTTTTAGATGTTTCCCTGCTCCAACACACCTGACTCTAATGAATGATCATTATGAGGCTTCCACAGAGCTTGATAACGAGTCAATGATTTTAATAACACCTGGGACAATTTGTCTCACCGTAGGAAGTTCTCTTTGCAAACCCATCCTATTACAAGCATCATTTTCCAAACCAAAAAACTAACTAATATAACAGGGTAGAATGTTTTGTCTGTCTGGTCTACTTGTTGTCTTTAACACCACTAAACTTAGACCCTTGCAGGTTTTTATTTGATCAAACCAGCATTTTATAAATATTTGGAATGAAAGTAATTTCATATTTAATTATGAATTATGAATTATGCCATAAAATATCAGATAATAAATGCATGAGAAAAAAAAAGATAAACAGCAAACATTCCTTTTTCATTATTTCATTTCCTTAAGAGCCAAATATTTAGCCAATATTAAAGTTATTTGGCACAGACATGTACACAAACGTTAAGATGTATTTAATATATATACAGCGCCCTCCATAATTATTGGCAGCCCTGGTTAAGATGTGTTTTTTAGCTTCTAATAAAATCATTATTCTTTCTAAATATTTTAGGACCACAATGGAAAAAAAGAGTGAAATCCAAGCTTTTATCCAAGTGCATTTATTCAGTCAAAAACAAATCCTACATGAAGAATCTTTTCACAATTATTAGCACCCCTGATGTTAATACTTTGTACAACCCCCCTTTGCAATCAAAACAGCACCTAATCTTCTCCTATAATGTTTCACAAGATGTGAGAAAACAGGAAGAGGGATCTTCGACCATTCATCTTTGCACAATCTCTCTAAATCAGTGGTTCTTAACCTTTCCCCACCGAAGGCCCCCCCTAACGACGCCCATGGCTGCACTGTGAACGGCTCATCGTCATGGTAACAATACACGCATGCCTACAACTAGCTCTTCCTCAAAAAATACGTTCATGAAATTGCATGATGGAGACTTAACTTGTTTGCAATGAATTTTTAAATGTTTTAATTTTGCGCACACCATTTGGATGTGTTGTTAGGATTCTGTAATGTAACTTAAGAAATATAATTTTGGTAACGTGACGTCAAAACCTCACAGCAGACAAAATTCTGCGCACCCCCTGCGATCTCCAACGGCCCCCCAGGGGGTGCGCGCACCCCAGGTTAAGAACCACTGCTCTAAATCATCCAGCGACCTGGGTCCACTCCTCTGCACTCTCCTCTTCAGCTCACCCCACAGGTTTTCAATGGGGTTGAGCTCTGGGGACTGAAATGGCCAAGGGAGGACCTTGACTCTGTGTCCGGTGAACCATTTCTGGGTAGATTTGGCCATATGTTTAGGGTCATTATCTTGCTGAAAGACCCAGTGACGACCCATCTTCAGCTTTTGGGCAGAGACCACCAGATTTTAATTTAAAATGTCCTGGTATTTCAAAGCATTCATGATGCCATGCACCCTAACACGGTTCCCAGGGCCTTTGGAAGAGAAACAGCCCCACAGCATCACCGATCCTCCCCCATACTTCACAGTAGGTATGAGGTGCTTCTCTGCATACTCATCTTTTGTGTTCCGCCAGACCCACTTAGAGTGTTTGTTGCCAAAAAGCTCTATCTTTGTCTCATCTGACCAAAGCACACGGTCCCAGTTGAAGGTCATGTACCGATTAGCGAACTCCAGACGTTTGGGTTTGTGATATTGAGTGAGAAAAGGTATTTTCCTTGTATGCCTCCCAAACAGCCTGTTGGCATGTAGATAGGTTGTTTTGGAGACTTTGTGACCCCAAGATGCTACCATTCCTTGCATTTCTGTGACAGTGAGCTTTGGAGATTTTTTATTTCTCTCACCATCCTTCTTACTGTGCGTAGTGGCTGTAGATATGGGCAGATGTAGGCGAGTGACTATTTTCTTTTAGCCATTGCCTGATTTGTGAAGGTCGACACACATCTGCCTTACTTGAATGGCATGTTCCTTTGTCTTTCCCATGTTGAAGAGAAATGGCCACTGTGTCACGTCATATTTATACCCCAAAGAAACAGGAAGTTATGAATTACTAATTAAGTGTTCCTACATACTCTGATCAACTTTGTAAACTAATGTAGAAATGAGAGAAATACTTTAATCACATTTATTTCCTAGGAATTGTTAGGGGTGCCAATAATTGTGGAACAGGTGATTTTATGAAGTATAATTATTTCTTAGTCAGGGATTTCTTTTTTCACGTAAAATTCACTTGAGTTGAAGGTTACATTTTTCAAAAATGTTCAGTGAGAGTATGGTTCTGCAATACAAATTGCATTTATTTTAAGGCTTTTAACACATCTTAAACAGGGGTGCCAATAATTATGGAGGGCGCTGTATATATATATATATATATATATATATATACAATATACAACAATTTGGTTTTCAGTTGAGGGTTATTGCACGTGACCCCCCATGACCTCCAGTGTCCTTATGTTGTTGCTGTGTCTGGGGGCCAAGTCTAGGTAGTGGCGAGACACTTTGGGAAATTAATTAATGAAAAGGTACTATAAAGGATCATATTTATAAATCTATATGACAGAAGTGATTCAGCCCAATTTACGGTAAGTCTATTGATTTGAAGTCCTAAGCGGCTTCAATGTGTACATCTTGACTAGCTTGCTGAAGCAAGCAGTCTTACAAAAAAAAAGATGTATTTACGTGGGGGGGGGGGGGGGGGGGGGGGTAATCTTAAATAAAAATGACACATCAGTCTTGAGTAGTTTTAAAGGGTTATGTGTTTTTTTTCTACAGTTTTCTCAAAAAGCTTAACCTGAGTTGACCATTTAATCAGTTCATCAATATAATCCTTGCTCACTGTTTTTACTTTAAAAGCATTGATGGTGGCCAGATATAACTGTAAATGTGATACTATTGCACTCACATCCTTGCAGTTTAGTTGAGTAGCATCACTGTACAGTTACATAACTTAAGCGTTCTCCTAGTATCTCTGCAATCAAATTAATTTACTTCAATCGTTGGCCAGAACTATGCAACAGTGATGGTAGGTTTTAAGTATTACCGACCACTGTCAACAAACATGCGTCTTAAGCGTGTTTCTTCCATGTGCCTGAACCATTGTTCCCCTCTTCAGTTGACGCACAACATGAAGCCTCTTTAACCCTGTCTGCCCAACACCCACAGCCACACGCTTCCATCTAAAGCGTTCAGCGTTGGAGGATAGCTGTTACATGGTGTAAATGACTCGCGTCCAGTTAATGAGAAGGCTTGCAGACGCCATGTGTTGTTTACTGTGCTTTGTTACAGCAGAGAGGAGAGATTTGCAGCCTGCAAAATCCAATTCAGGATCACGTCTCGCTCATGCTTCAGTGGGTATTCAATGCGATCATTTTCATCTGAACGCTTTCTTGTGTTGTACAATAGATGTTCTGCTGAATGTCCTTATATGGGATGACAAACTTTGGGACTGTGATAATTAGGTGTTTCATTTTTGTATTTAATAGTACCATTGTTTTCATTTATCATCCCTTAGTATTATTATCCACCAACTTTGCTGTTATAACCTTATACGTACGATACATTGTACAATCATGAATGTGAATTAGCTGTGTTGTGGCCTACTCTTCGGAGACCAGCTCAGGATTAAGGGTGAACATGTGATTATGGAGGTAGCTGCTGTTACTACAGATACCTTTTTATGTTGATTTAGTAGTGTAGCAGATATAAAACAATCGCTTAGTGGACAATAAACGTAAGGGAGTTTCTTGTAGCAAGTATCCTGAAGCAAGGGTGCAAGTCTGTTTTCATGTAGATTGCTCATTGTGTATTTGAACGAAAAGGCAAAAACAACTATGAATGTAAGAAGTACTTCCTCAGTTTCCTAATGTAAGCATGTGTTGCTTAATCAGGGATGGCATTATGTGATTATCTGTCAATTGTTTTCCCATTCTGTCTACTTAGACAGCTGCTAGATCTTGGCTTGAGTCATAGATTTGGAGCTCCGTAGCCATTAAACCCCGATTTCTTTCAGAGGTTAAATGGAATTAGACACCTAATCTGCCTATGAGATTTCATAAGTAGACTGATCTTGCTATAGACATCCTCTGTTTGGGCGCATCATTGAGTGTTTGTGCTCTTAGCCTGCTAATACGATATGGCGATTATACTGACCATTTGTCACGGGAGAGAGGAGCTAAATCTTGGATAGGACTTTGGGTGTTTTAACCAAGATTGCATCTCAGCAGGATAGCAGTGAGCGCTGGCAGGTTGCCACTTCTACCACCACCCCACCGTATGGTAGGAACACTCAGACAAGACTAGGGGGGAGCCGATAAACATCTTAACTACAGGACTTGGTCAGTTCTACTAAGAGTTTATTTTTCTCTTAAGAGAGGATTTCATTTATATGTGTGTGTGCATGTTGCTGTCAACCCTTTAGATGTATTGGTTGCTATCAGAACGTTCGTAAATCTATCAGAATGGGACGTTTATTTATGCAAATATGACAAAATGAGCATAACAACAACATTACTGACCTGCCCTTAAATTTGCGATATTTATATAATAGCATTTTGTAGCTACTGCAACATTTGCTTTTCCTTTAAATAGGTCAACGTTTGTCTTAATTTAGCAGTCTGGACATTTGTGGTCTTTATAGCCATTGTGGTTTAATCCTAGTACCAGGTAAATTGGGCAGGACCTGCTTTAACATCAGAATGTGTTAGGATGGGTCAGTTAGGGTGTCGGGCTAGTAATCAGAAGGTGTCAGTTTCGAACCCTGGCTGAATCATGGCTGGGAAAGGCACTTCACCATACTTGCTTCAGGGGGAATGTCCCTGTACTTCCTGTAAATCGCTCAGGTTAACAGCATCTGCTAAATGTAAATGGAGAATGGACTGTCTGTTTCTGACATCCACAGGAATCAGCACCGATACCAGACTAGTCCCCCCTAAGCCTTTACTGACTCCTGTGGGGAGGGAGGAGGAGGGGGGATCAAGCACGTTACTTTGATGGCTTCCTCTCCCTGCTCTGAGGAGGTGAATGATTGGGAGCCAGACAGTGTGTCTATTGCAAGATGGTGAAAGTCCCAGCAGGTATCACAGACGGATGGATGTTCTGGGTTCCAGGAGATCCCAGAAGGATGGATGTTCTGGGTTCCAGGAGATCCCAGAAAGATGAATGTTATGGTTTCCAGGAGATCCCAGAAAGATGGATGTTCTGGGTTCCAGGAGATCCCAGAAAGATGAATGTTATGGTTTCCAGGAGATCCCAGAAAGATGGATGTTCTGGGTTCCAGGAGATCCCAGAAGGATGGATGTTCTGGGTTCCAGGAGATCCCAGAATGATGAATGTTATGGGTTCCAGGAGATCCCAGAATTATGAATGTTCTGGGTTCCAGGAGATCCCAGAAGGATGAATGTTCTGGGTTCCAGGAGATCCCAGAAGGATGGATGTTCTGGGTTCCAGGAGATCCCAGAAGGATGAATGTACTGGGTTCCAGGAGATCCCAGAAAGATGGATGTTCTGGGTTCCAGGAGATCCCAGAAGGATGAATGTTCTGGGTTCCAGGAGATCCCAGAAGGATGAATGTTCTGGGTTCCAGGAGATCCCAGAAAGATGGATGTTCTGGGTTCCAGGAGATCCCAGAAGGATGGATGTTCCGGGTTCCAGGAGATCCCAGAAAGATGGATGTTCCGGGTTCCAGGAGATCCCAGAAAGATGGATGTTCCGGGTTCCAGGAGATCCCAGAAGGATGGATGTTCTGGGTTCCAGGAGATCCCAGAAGGATGAATGTTCTGGGTTCCAGGAGATCCCAGTTTTCAAAGTGTAAATTCATCCCAACTGAGGCTGAAATAATAATGGGTCATTATTGGTTGACTGTTGCGATGAATGTACAGCTCTTGGGCCAAACCTAATTAGTGTCTGTCCTGCTATATGTTATATTGACATACTGGATTATCTCTCATATGTTAAATAATAATCTCTGTCTAATGCAAAGTATTCATATAGGCAATGCTGGGTTGGCAAGAGACACTTAAAGGTCAGAGGTTCAAATTAGTTTAGGATGAAAGCTTCTCCTAAATGAATATATTATTGTTATCAGTCGTAGTAGTATATTATTAAAGGAGTCACAACTTTGTGGAGTCAGTTGTGGATGTCATAATCATGCTAATCATAGAATTTCAACATGAATTGAAAGCTTAGCAAAATGTAAGGCAAACTGGAAGTGGGATGAGGGAAGGCACTGTTGGTGGTCTTGGACTGTGTAAATATTGGAAGTGCCAAATTGCAGCGTGTCAAAACACTCCGCAGCTTCAAGAGGTCAATGAATAATGTCCACATGTGAGGAGACCACAGGTGTTTGTTTAAAGGGAAAATGTAAGTCAAGAAATACGACGGATTTCTTTGGGGTTTTATAAGTTATAGTTTAGAATACAGTAATGCTCGATAACCAACCACGGCTAAATCCAGTACATATTCATGAACGTTTGTTTTTTTTTTTTTGCTCATGGGTCTAGGCTAAGTAAGAGCTATTTAGATTTGGCTCACAGCGGTAAACATTTTGTGTTTGGACGTGGAGGAGGCTGGACACAAACAGAGCAAACCCTCTCGTAAGAGGTGTAGACCTCACACTCCAACATTCTTCTCACACTCCCACAATGCACTTTTTCTGTGAATCTCTCAAGCACGTAGTTCATATCTCGGCGGGTTGGGGGGGGGGGGGGGGGAGTGGTGGTGGTAAACGGGCCAGAGTGATGATTAGGGGGAAACTCTTTTGTTCCAGCCTCTTAGAACGAGCCTTTGAGCGCTGACAGACAGACCGTAGTTAAGACCTGGTGATGAGAAAATTAAACATTGCCACTCACCCACAGACCTCCACCATAGTATATATAGAGAGCCTGCCCTGACTCATCAGAGGCTCAGAGTAAGGGGACACGCCTCATCATGTAAAAAGACCGTTCACCCATGACTGTTTGCACAGGTTCATTTCGCACAGCTTCTGTCTCACAATGTGTAGTCAGCAGCTTTCTCTTTGATAATGAATATTGCCATCACTTGCTGGCCCAAACTTCAAAGAGTGACTCTTTAAGTCATAGGATACTATGCTGTATAATTATTTAACAACAAGTCAATGCCATAACACTTCACTTAATGTGTGAGGATTAAAATTAATGTGTGAGAATGAAATATGCATCGTGTGATTTAACTTGCGCAGTATTAGCAGTGTGTAGGTGTGTCGGCATATTCGCAGCTTCCCAGATGTGTTGTTCTAAGCTTGCTGGCGCTTCTTAAACTCACAGAACCATGTTGAAGGACAGGCCTGGCGGGTTCTAGTGGAACCGTTTGGAACTCTTATGATATTTGAATGTGTTGATGTGGTGTCTAACACACATTCCATCCTATCATCAGCTTGTGGATACGATTTTTGTCTCGAGTCAACTTGTGCAGCCACAGCTGGATGCTGGGTAGGTGTGTGTGTGTGTATTGACGGGCGTTGGTGTCATTCTTAAGAAAAATCTCACCCCATGGCAACTGCCCTACTCATGCATTGGTGTGTGTGTGTCCCCCCTCACCCCCTCCCCCCTGTTTCGTGTCAGCAGACAATAGCCATGGGCGTCCCCATCATGTACAGCCGCTGTAGCGCCCGGGACAACACCTCCAAAGCAAACACTGCTACCTGCTCCTGACAAAAGCATTGAAAGGAACGGCCTTTGTTCTTCCGCTCCTCCATGTTCCTAGTCTTGTTCTGGCGCTCCGGTGCCATCACAAAGCCCTGCGCTCTGCGGCAGGTGTCACATCAAGGTGCTCGTCCTCGTCCCTTTGTCGTCCTCCCATCCCTGCCAAGCCTCTTATTTGCATTTTCCGCAGCCGTTGTGTTTTTAATGTGACCAGACAAACGGTGGCCCTTTGTGCAGGACACTATGAACGTACAGTGTGTTTGGATGTGTGTGTGTGTTAGTGTTAGTGTGTGTGTGTGTTGTGTGTGTGTCTGTGTTAGTGTGTGTTTTACGTACTGTAGTGCCAACTGTAGAGGATTCGAAGTCCAATTTGAGTACAATTGGATGACACAATAATATGAAAAAGTGGCTTGGTTTTATTAACTGTTTTAATTTAATTCAACTGGCCACACACCTCAGAATGTCAGTACTGTGTTTTGGGGACAGAGTTACAGAAGGTGCTTCAGCCAGCAGAGGGCAGTCTATCCCTGCTGTTCCATTTGACAACGATTTTCAGACAGTGAATACAAATATACTTTTGCACTCTTTCATTGTATTTTTCTTACGCTGATTTTTATGGCTTGCTTAACAACTCTGTCACGTGTCTTGGATACCTAATCCTCAGTTAAGTCTCTTCTTCTGGGGGGTTTTATCCCCTGTCTTTGTTGGCCTGCTCAGTTGCTACTGAAGAGATGAATGTTATTTCAGAGGCTGAGGAGTAAAGGACTCTGGGCTGTGGCTTCTGCCATTGACTGTATAAAGAGAGCTTAGGGCCGAGGCATCATTCTGAAGCATAATGGATACCCTTGTCTTTTCACACCTTCTTTCTCTTCATGTCAACATGTCCACCGTGCTCGTCCAATCTTTTGATGTAAATGCGTGCGAATAAAGTGTCCTTTTCAGACATTTATCGCCTCTTCGTCCGCTCAGGTTGTCCTCGGCACGTATCAGATTAAACTGTTAATGTTTCAGTGCGCCCAAGTGTCAGAAGGGCATTGAAAGCAGAAGAACCCCATAAAGCAAACTGCCCCTCCCCCCTTCCCATGACACCCACAGTGCGAGGTACAGTGTATATTATGGTGTTCATTCATCTTAGAAGTGAGGTGTTGGGAGGGGAGGGAGGGGCAAGGGAGGCAACAGCCAAAATGAGCAGTGTGTACTCAGGCCTGGAACAAATCCATCCCTCCAGCCCCTCCCCCACCCCTGCTCCCCCCTCCCCTATCCGCACACTTTTCTCTCCGCTTCTTTATGTCAATGTTTGCTTTAGCGCAGTTAAACTTGGGAAAAAGAGAGAGAGAGAAGAGGGTAGAGGAAAAGAGTGTCCTCAGGAACAGACAACATGTCAGTAACTGCTGTGGCTCTGATCCCTGAGCGCCAGAGGAGTCATTCATCAGCTGGGAGCCGCCGCCGCCAAGTACCACAGAGCTGGCAGCGGTTAAAGCCAGGGGCGCAAATGAGAAGATAAACATGATTATTGACAGCGACACAAAAGGAGGGTTTAAGGGAGTCTCGCACGGCATGGGTATTGTACAGACGTCGAAAACACACACACAAACACACACACAGCAGTGCTGTTGGACGAGCGTCTATCTTCACTGTGCACACACGCTGGGATACGTGTTGACACCTGGTGTGCGCATGCCTTGACCGCCCGGGACTTCTACGCGGGAAACACGCAATGTGAAACCGCCTTCCACTGCCTCAGTATCATAAATGATTATTTTGGAGAGAAAAAAAAACGATTATCTCTCTCTCTCAAAGGGGCGGGTCACAATCGCAGCATAGAGCTGCTTTTGGGTGGGGGGGGGGGGGAGGGGAGGGAGGGGAGGGGGCATGTACGCTTACCGTTTTCACTTGTTTTGACTTGAATAAAGTACAATACAATTACACTATCCATCTTTACGGGACAGTTTTTCGGGGTCATTGTTGTCTTGTCCCTATGGCTTTCAGTCGTGACCTAGATTTGGTGCTGCCAAAGCCCCCACAAAGCCCTGCTGTGTCCTAACAGTTATTTGTCCAATTAGCAGCTCAGACCAGAGGGTCGTGGCTGAGTGTTTTTGTGTAAGTGTGTGCCGGAGTGTCTATAGGCCCTATGCATGCACTGATTAGGAGTCAGCCTAATTATTGTCTTTTCTACAAGACTACGGTGTCACAGACACATCTTTAGCACCACGATGCGCTTGGCTGCGTCTCATTAACCCAGTTAGGCAGTTTGACACCACACCCCGTGTTGTCCCTCCCCTTCACTGACAGTGTAGGGCGCTCTTGCCTCACATTCTCCACCATCCGTCCCTGTTACAGTGTTACTCACCAGCTTTTCCCAGCCCGCAGTGTCTCACAATGGGATCGTTTGAACATGGTTTGCTTTAATACTCCCCCCCTTTTACCTCCGTGACAATGAAGAGACAGCTGTTTCTTCTCCAACCTCACTTCAACAAAGCTGCTAAAATTGGAAGAGGCGCTTTAAGCTTTGACAGAGATTTGATGAGCAAACACGGACTGAATTCTTCTTTCTTTATTCAATGTTGTGTTTTACTAGCTTATTGGCCCCCGCGTCCTCTGAATCTGAATGGGGAGGACTCTGCTAGTGTTGAAGTGGTTGGGAACTGTTGAAGGAGGCTAATAAGATGGCCAGAAAACTGGAAGTCTCTTAAAGTGGACACAGCTAGTATGGACATAGGGGGGCAGTACAGTCTCAAGGAGGTCCACAAACAACTGTGTTTTCCTGGGAGAGGAAAAAACATCAACAAAGAGGGGGGGAGGGCGGGGGCGGGGACTCAAATTCCTCCTCAAAACTGTGCTGATTTATTGGCAAATGCAGGTCTGGCTGAGTCTAACGTTGCCCCTTAAAAGTCTCTATCAAGGCTGCCAAGTTTTTCCCTGGCAGGAATAAACACGTTGTGAGAGATCGTGGGCAGATTAGCCAGGTTTGCTCAAGGTGCCACCCCAGCGACAGGCAGCCTTGAGAGTTTATTTAGTGCCAGCGGTGACATCGGGAGCTCTGTGTCTGCCTTCACACTCTTAAGTGCTGTTTGCTCTGCTTTGATTTCTATCATCTGGTCCTCGTTCCTGTTTGCTTAAGTGACAAAAGGGAATCACTAATGATGGTTTGTCACGCGAGGACTGAGCCATAAAGGCACCTCCTCCCTGACGCATCCTGCTGAACTGAACTGAACTGGGAGCCCCTGGTACTGGTACCTCAGAGGTGCTTTTCATGTTTTTTGTATTTCTCATAGTTGTTTATTAATAGTCTTCTGTCACATGACCAGCGGGGACAGAGATGAGGGTTTTATTTGAGTGCTTTTTTGTTAAATTTTTTGTTTAACTTTCCAATTGTATTATGGGTCTCACCCCCTGAAGTATGCTTAGGGAGATAGAACAGGGTCTCCCCCAGAATACACAGTCTGTCACTGGAACAAAGAAGAGCAGCACTCTTACACCCATTTAGCATACATTCTCACACAAATAGTGGTGAAACGCACATGGGCCGGAGCAGAGGGTAATCTTCAGAGCAAACACGGGAGGGGAGAGGCAGGTAGTTGAGGCTGCAGCAGCCTCTGTTCACACAGCCTGGGGGGTGGGGGGGAGGGGGGAAGCTTTCTCTTTCTGTCTGCCCACCCACCGTCTGCCCTGCCTCATGTGTCAAACTAAGACTCTGAGGTTTTGGGGGGGGTTTGCGATGGAAACGTGTTTTAATGTGCGCTCTGTCAAGCTGCTGCTGGGCAGGTGCCTTTCATCTTAACCTCATCCCAGGATCTTCTTAACAAGCACTTGGCCCCGCCGTACGCCAGAGAATATCTGGGGAAGGTGTGGCTGGTTACTTTGCGCATCACAAAAACACATTAGTTAAGGGCTCAGC
Organism: Protosalanx chinensis; assembly: GCA_030340685.1. NCBI lineage: Eukaryota > Metazoa > Chordata > Actinopteri > Osmeriformes > Salangidae > Protosalanx > Protosalanx chinensis. The sequence goes on from CM059325.1 coordinate 8,188,849, forward strand.
CCTTCTGCAAATGACTAATGAACGGCCGTGCTTCGCTGTTCTGATGAATTCTGTTTTTATTTAACTCACCATTCCGTGTTAAGTGTACCTATTGTGAAATAGAGATACCTTTTGGGGCTGGCTGAAAAATTTGATGATTTTGAAGATACACCACGTACCACTGGGTTACACTTGGAAGACACGATTGGAGTTTTCGTACCGTACGAACACACGTTTCAGCAAACAACTTCTCTGCTTGTATTTTTTTGTTTATGTTTACATTGCATCCTGTCTGTCTGTTTTTGTTAGCTGCTGTGACGTCAGCAGGCTGGCACCTCCGGGCACCAACATGAGATTGGTCTGTCTCGCCCCCCCCCCCCCCCCCCCCCCCCCCCATAATCTCATTTTGGTCAACTCACGCAAAAAACGTACAAAAACACAACACATCGTATACATCACGAGCACCAGTCCGCCGACTTGTCTGCCCACTTACTGCAACAGGGACGCTGTCTTAAATTCCCGAATCCATAATGACATCAGGAAGTTGTTTGTGCCATCCGAGATTTGCAGTTATTGTCTGGTTCGTGTGAGATGAGTGGTTGTGATACGGACATCTGGCTGCGTAGGAGCGCTATCTCAGCAATCCAAGATTAGAGCCTTGCTACTGTATCCTCACACACACACACACAAATATACACACCCTTAGATGTACACACAGTACAGAAAAGTGCCTCATTGTCTCACACAGACGTTTATATTTCTTAATAAAATTGTTTTAGCAATACAGCCATTCCTTTTCACTGTTTGACTTGAACATAAAGCTGTTAACTTGAGCCTTATGGTAAGATAAGGGGTTTCTAGTGCCCTTGGCATCTACATGTTATGGTTGTTGCTGCTGTTCTGTGAGCGTGATGTTGTTTCTGCCAACCGGATGTTTTCCCAAAGCTAGAAGGAAGACTTAGATACCATCCCTCCCATTAGCTGTAATTGTGCAAATTAGAGCCAATATTTGGGGAGGAGTGGGGCCTGTAGGGACTTGCTAGAGGAAGGGGAGGTGTCATCTTTTCACATCAGACACCAGGGCAGGTTCAGAATGAAGAGGCACGATTCACATTATTGCCATGCAGCTGCCCACTTTTCCAGGGCTTTTCCAGTACTTCCTCTGGTAATACTTGTACTTCCTCTGGTAATACATGTACTTCCTCTGGTAATACATGTACTTCCTCTGGTAATACTTGTACTTCCTCTGGTAATACATGTACTTCCTCTGGTAATACTTGTACTTCCTCTGGTAATACTTGTACTTCCTCTGGTAATACATGTACTTCCTCTAGTAATACATGTACTTCTTCTGGTAATACTTGTACTTCCTCTGGTAATATATGTACTTCCTCTGGTAATACTTGTACTTCCTCTGGTAATACATGTACTTCCTCTGGTAATACTTGTACTTCCTCTGGTAATACATGTACTTCCTATAGTAATATATGTACTTCCTTTAGTAATACATGTACTTCCTCTGGTTATACATGTACTTCCTCTGGTAATACATGTACTTCCTTTAGTAATACCTGTACTTCCTCTGGTAATACATGTACTTCCTATAGTAATATATGTACTTCCTTTAGTAATACATGTACTTCCTCTGGTTATACATGTACTTCCTTTGGTAATACATGTACTTCCTTTGGTAATACATGTACTTCTTCTGGTAATACATGTACTTCCTTTGGTAATACATGTACTTCTTCGGGTAATACATGTACTTCCTCTGGTTATACATGTACTTCCTTTGGTAATACATGTACTTCTTCTGGTAATACATGTACTTCCTTTGGTAATACATGTACTTCTTCTGGTAATACATGTACTTCTTCTGGTCATAGATGTACTTTTTCTGATAATACATGTACTTCCTCTGCTTACATGTACTTATTCTGGTAATACGTGACAGACACGCATACTCAATCATTCACATGGACACAGGGCTTTTGCCCTTGTTTGCATTGAGCACATTCCTCACGACGCCTGGTAACTGGAGATAAGACGCCTGATCACTTGATCGCCACCGCACAAGGTGCTGCTGTGGGCCCATGTGAACGCTCTTTAGAGAGTCATCTGGAACACTCCTTCTCGGGGCATGAAGACGACACTCTTATCTGCAGCGACGCTCCATCTTTCGACACATACCACATGTAGGTGGCAACTATCACACATACTCACACAGATAGCATCTTTATCTGCTTTTCTTTTTAGACCCAAGACAAGGATAAGGTCGCCTGCTAACTCATCTAACAGTTAGATCAGTTAGCGACTATTGTCATGGAGATTTCGGGACGTTTTGACAGATACAAGCAACTTTTACCACCTCTGCACGGTGTCCATTGTGATGACCTGGCCAGGCAACGTTAAACACACTGTGATTTTACCTGACAGGGTCATGAGGAGGTCACTGTAGATCTTCTCAGCCTGAGCCACAAAGGGATGAGCTGAAAATCACCTGGTAAGTCTCTCTGAAGCCTGAGCTGGCGACCTAAATCTACAATCTTTTGCCTTCCTACCTGGACTTACAGCACGCATTGTGAGACAGCTTGGCAAGGTTACACACCGATCCAGTTAGTGGAAAATCCACCCACTCATTCTAGTCACATCTGGTTCAAGGACGCCGCTTCTTATTCATTGGAACTTGACGTGTTACAACAACTTTGATGGTTAACATTAATATAAACACCCACCTATTCTTGGAAATGTTGCCTGAGGTACGACCCCACAGTTTATCTGTTACGTTGAAAATGTACTTTAGCAATGACCTAGAAAGACGTGTTTGAGTGTGACCTCGCTATCCCATTAGTCATGAACGCAATTCTTCCGGAACCTTAAGCCTTTGTTACGCGAGTAGAGTCCAAAGAACTTGTGAGTTACCAACATACCCTAACAAGAGGACGTGCTTGCAGCAAAGCTTATCCTCTCCACACATCGTCTTATTTCTATTTGTTCTAATTGGCCTTACGGGGCAGTGTAGGACTTACGCGTGCATAATGCCAGACACTGCTGCAATGTGAGCCTCTTCTTGCCTTTCTTTAGACGTCTAATCACCTCGGCGAGGATTGTGTCTCCTTGAGCTAACCTGTCAATCCCAGGTAGACGATCCCCTGCTTAAGCCGTATTTGTCGAACTAAACACTTGATCTGGACGGGGGGGCACTGCAGAGGCCAGAGATGAAGCTCTCAGGAGCCAGCTCAGGGAGCTCGTTCAGACTTAAAAGAAGGACAAACATCTTAGCGGGAGCTTTGCAAACGCTTCTCTGGAGGTAATCCAATAGATATTTCCTTAAGTCCAAGATGCCCCGCTAGGTCGAAGACATAATGTACTTTAGCCAGCTTGGCCTTGTGTCCTTGCTGCTGACGTGACTAACCCAGCTATTGGATTGGCTGGGTGTGAAGGGGAACGCTTAAAAGATCTATTCCCTGTTTTACATTCAAGTACTACGAAATACTACGTACTACGTTTGGATATAAATAATCCAAATCAGTGTTCTGTACACCAGGTGGGGGTTTCAGCAAAGGGGATGAGGAAATGTGATTGGTGAACAAAAAGCACACTTGCAGAGTAATCCCACCTCAAGAATTGTCCTTTAGTGTGTTTAGCTCATTTCTCCCTGTTCTAACTATCATCTCTCTATTATTCGAGGGTGTGTTTCACTGTATCTGTGACGGTGGCCTGATTTCGGAGGGTTGGAATTCTAAGACATCCGAGCCGTGGAATGTGACCAGACATCAGCAAAGCCTCTTTCAGCATGCAGTAGCATTCTCTGTCCAGCAGGTGGAACGGGAGCTCCAGGCTGTCCGCAGCTTAGCTCAGGCTCATTGTCTCAGTCACTGTGCTGTCCATATAGCTAACGCACAAGAGTTCGCTCATGTCACTCCCCATCACAACACAGACACCAGCGCCAATGTAGGCCATTTTGAACGGTCCCTCTAACCTCCCCCCCTCCCCCCTTTAGCCCAGTGCATCAGCTGGTACCGGCTCATTTGTCACTGAATTAAATAAACAAGAGCCGTTCACATTTGTGATGGATCTATCTTCTGCACATAGGTCAGCATCAACACACCCTTTAAAAGGATGTGGGGGGTGGGGTGGTGGGGGGGGGTGGTATTGTTCCACAGACCAGGAAGGCTGTCTGGGGAATGCCCCTGTTGCCTCCAAGAAGTGTCTTTCGCAGCACGTAAAGGGAATCTTGTCACTGGGCTGCAGTGAACCTGAAGAAGTAGTGACGAGGGGGAGGGAGGGGGGCGTTGGAGAGGAGGGAAGCTGAGGTTCGTTTTTTGGAGGGAGGGGCTATCTGTTAAAGGCACTCGGGTACTTTTGCGAGGTTTCGTATAACCATCTGTATCACGCTATTTCCACCTCTCCCGTTGTTACTATGCTGTCTTTCGAGCTGAGTTAAGTGCACCCGATGTGACAACCTTAAGTTTCTTGTGTTGCCTCTAGCCTGTTTGTTTGGTCAAAAGTGGGTTTGTGTGTGTGTGTGTGTGTGTGTGTGTATGTGTGTGTGTGTGTGTGTGTCACTGAGTTTGTCTGTGTCTTCCAACGTGTCCGTGAGAGAGAGACAGACTCACCAGATCCGACGCTGAATGAGTCATTTTTGTGGTGTTCCTTGTAGGCATGAACACTGTTGTTATGGTGGCTCAGGCAGAGAGGAGGAAGGGGTTGGCCTCTGAAAACAGCGCTGGTTGCTCATTGGAGGAGAAGCCAGGATTTTGTGAGGCAGAGGAAAAGGACGCTTGAAACACCTCAGCCAGCAAAATAATGAATGTTTTCACTACACCCTTTAAGTGCTGTATACATATACCTACTAAGTGTATTGTGTATATATATATATATATATATATATATATATGTACACATTTGAATATATCTACTGTATATACAGTACATACGAATATTAATATGTAAGTAAATGTAAATAAACATATACTGTAAAGATGTTCAGTATACTTTGACTGAATTGTGCATATATTCATAAACAAATACAATTAGCTCCATTCTGGCTTTAATCAGAGTTACCAATACTAACATGAAGTCATTAGAAGAACGTGCATCTGGAGTTATCAAAAGATCCAGCATTTCTACCACAACAGCCTCTCTAATGAGACCCTGATTTCCCCCCAAAACATGTGTATATTTCACTGAGGTATGGATATAGAGGGGAACTCCCTATTTTCACGTTACATTTTCTGCGCTCTGATTGGTTCTGGAGGCCAGTTTTAGGCAGTGCTGGAGCATTATGGGGGTTTTTGCGCTCTTTGAGCTTGTTTGTTGGCTTGTGTTCCGTAGCCTTCGGTCGAAGTTATCCATCAAACCCTTAGACCCGACTTAATCTGACAGATAAAATGTTTTAATTCATCCAGAAATGTCTTCCAAATGGGATTTACTAAGGAGTTCTTCTAATATATTTATTAATTTTTTTACAGATGCTTTTATCCAAAGCCATTTAATGTGGGAGCCCAGTTTTATAACAGGGTTAACTTTTTTTTTTTACTAGAGCCAACCAGATGTACCTTTGATCAAGGGACACCGCCACAGTTAAGTGTCCCACCACCAGAGAGTTGAACCCACAACCCGCCGCCTGGCCTCACTCCTGAACCCCTTTCACAGCCATTCTCTCACAGCCTGACCCGCTTCTTTAAGGAACCCCAGAGTTCTCCCTGCTGTGCTGCACTTCCTGTGGCCCCTGGCAGAGGTCAGTCAGGTGGTGAAGAAGTGGTTGGTGAGGAAGATGAGGACGAGGGATACCCCTGTGCCCCCAACTCAGATCCCCCTTCCTAACTTCAGTATCACCCATCCAAGGGGGTGATAGACCCCCTTAAACACCCTAAATCACGCTTAGCCAACCAAACCAACCCTTCCTGGCACTTTTATCTCTTTCGCAACGGATCTTGCCGCATGTGGATCAAATCAGAATCATCCACTAATTGACTATTTACTGGGCTCCAGAAAAGCCCTAATGGACTTGATATTAAATCCCTCTAGTATTTAAAGTGTGTTTTCTGAGTGCCTGGGTGAGGGAGAGGACCCAGACACTTTTCTTTTTTCTTCTTTTTTCTTCTTTTATATATATATTTTTTTTACAAGGCGGCCCAGTTAAGCCCGTCAAGAGTGGGATGGAGCAGATCCGCCCACTCCAAGCGGCTCTCAGACGGGATTATGGGACGACATGGGGACGGGCTGTGTAGAGCAGGGAAGAGAGGCTCGGTCAGAGTTCTCCTCAATGAGTTCCAGATGGACCTTGGCCTCCAGTTCTCACAGACAGATACGGCCACAGATACACTGTACTCTGCAAGAGGCTCAGAAAAGTCTTCTCTATAATGGAGATACACTGTGTTTTATGTGGAAAGTTAGATAGCATAAATTTAGATATGTCCACTGGAGGTTTTTATTAAAGCTAGCTAAAGCCAAATGTAAACTGCACTTAAAAAAAAAAAAAAAACATCAAATAGGCAAATGAACTTTTGGCCCTCAAAACTTTTATGGAATGTCTCTGAAGTGTGTCTTTTATGAAACAATGCATAGACAGAACTTCAGTGTTTGTAGTTGTATTCTATTTATGTATATATATATATATATATTTTTTTTTTTTTTTTTTTTTACTTTACAAGGAAGTCAGTTGGACTCAAAATACAATCGATTATCTGACAAAAACGAAATTGTTTCACGTAGTCTACGTAAGTGTGGTGTCATTGAATATTGAGATATGGCACTTTCTCCCTCTTCTTTCCTTATAGATCTGGTTGGCACCTGCTGCGGTTCAATTCTGCTCCCTTATCCAAACCCACAATCCTGCGTAGAAAATGGAAAAATATTGGACATTCACCACAAATTTATGGAGGGCCATTATGGCACACGAGAGAGTATGGCATCACAGAATAAGCATATATACATGGCATGTATACAATGTTTTATAGCAAATTCTGGCTGGTTAATTAGGTTGTTTTTGTTATGATGTGTCAGTGAAAAGCTGTACCCATATGTATCCTATGTTTGTACGTAATTTAAATACTCTGCCAGATTTAAATTAAATTGATATTACTAATGGTAATAATGTTGTAAATGTGCAGTTTCTTGGAGTATACTGTGGTGCCTGTACACTGGGTAAGTGTGCGTACTACATAGGGTAAGGCCTCACCACAGGGAGTCTGGGTTTGATCCTGGAAGGGATCAGGCTGTTTCTGGAATATCTTCCTATCTCTCTATCTTCCCATCTCCCCCCCCTTCATGATTTCAGGGCATGAAATGTTCAGTCTACATAATGACTTGGCATATCATGCCGTTTTGAAGTTCCCATATCCCTGACCATTGATTTGTGGCACTGGCAGCTCCCTGTACAGATACCTTTCCCCCCCACAACAGACTAGAGAGGCAGAGAAGAAGAGAGAAAGGAGGTGCTGACATGAGCCAGGGCCCAATCATCACCATAACTCAGGACCTAATGAGTGCTGTGTCTGAGAGAAAGCAGAGGGCAGACCAATGCTCTCACACCCTGCCATTCACAAACATACCAGACTGGTGTTCACACAATCATAAATATGAAACAGTTCAATTATATGAAAGGACAATCATTTTTTATTACTTCTTTGGATGCATTACTTGTTTTTTATATATTTATATCTAGATATATACTTCCATGATGTCATCTCCAGTCCCTGCAAAGGTGAGAGAGGTGTGGATGACAGAGCCCATTTGACTAAACGAGTTGACTAAAACTGCGTTGACACATGCATCTCAACTCCTCTTCCTATTGTAACTCAGGGGGGGTTGTTTCACTATTATTGCTTGGTTATCTGCCTATCGTTTTATTGGATTTATTCTCTTGTATCACATTCTCCTTCATTCCTCCATTCTTAAAAGACAGAGACACAGCGAGAGACAGAGATGTGGCTTCCTTGGATATTCCTGTAGAGGAATGACAGACATGAACATTTATTGGGCCTCAGGATGAAGGAACCTTCCACGATGAGATATGTGTTGTAGGAACACGGCACAAAATCAGCTAAATACTGCCCTTTGACCTTAACATCAATCCCTTCCATCCTGTTTGGAACATAACATTTAATATCAAATCTAATTCATCTGTATTTAACTAAGTATATGCATCCAGGAACGTCAAAAAAGAGCATAAACATAACTGGAAACATCACTGGGGGACATGAAAATATTTATTCATTAGGTGTGCAAAAAAGTTTGAAATATGAAAAAATAATAATATTACGTTTAAAAACAAGAATTCAATGGATTTGCATGGGGAAAAGTTAGAATACAGTCACACAGACCATCACCCAGTCCATTGTACTGCACTGTATATAGCTTACACTTGCATCCAATTACTTAAATTCCACACAATAATGTGGTATTGACTTGTCAATACTTAAGAGTCTGACTGTGCTCAGTGTTCCTCCGTAGACCCTCCTTCAGTCTCCATGTGGCTCCTTATCCACTTGGGCTGTTTTACATTTGCAGTCTTGTAAGGATTTTTCCGACTCAGTCATTTGGGTCTGGGATTTGTGCAGTGCTCTCTGTTCCTTTCCTTGCTTTGGCTTAACCAACGGTTCCTTAAGGGCCCATCTGCTCCGTTTGGCCCCTCTCTCATGTCCCACATCACCACGGACTCTGGTTAAGGAAGCCAAGTGCTAACCGCTGTTTTGTGGTTCAAAGAATGCGGCCTAACGCTAAAGGCTTTTGGAAGATGGTTTCATGCTAATCAAAGTCCCGGTATGGTATGGCTAGCAACACTTTGTTAAGGGTTTAGACCTGCACGCTAGACTGTTCAGGACAGTATGGGTGGGCTTGGTGTCCACCTATAGTCTTATTTGTTTTCAACAATTAAAAAAACAATAGTTTAATACTTTTAAAAACACAATTAAATTCTGCTAAGCACATCTTCTTTTGGCACTGCATAACATTTATAACTTTTCATGAATAATAAGTCATGGCACTTTTCTGCATAAATATTTTCGCCCATCCTATGGAATTATAACCAAAGCATGTAGAAAGCACTATGTTGGTTTGAAGCTGTAGTATTCTGGTAAATCATCCACTCAGGTTTGGCCACCCTGCTTTGTAGCTTAACGCTTATGGCTTCAGTGTGCAACATGACTGTGTTAATTACATGCTTCCCAGCCAGCGTGGCTGCTTGGGGACCTTGGCTGGCTGGCTGGGTGGTCTGAGTGGACAACACCACTGTCTGTGGGGTGTGACCCATTAGCTCTCTGTCCAGTGGGCCCCAACAGTGCTCAGTCCCATCTGATACTGATAGGAGGGGTCACGGATGGACGGACCAGTCTGTGTTGGGAAAGCCGAGAAATCCCTGTGAGGCCGGAGAGGTGAGCCTGACTTTCTGTGGTAGACAGGTGGATGGACCACCCTGTCCCTGGAGCCTGCAAGTGGAGAGGAAGATGAAGAGGAGGACGAGGAGGGTATGGCAGCGAGGCCTCGCTGGGCTGACGCCGGGCTGTAGAGCCCCAAGTCAGACTGAGGGCGGGGCCCCATGGAGGCGGAGTGGTGCGGCACCACAGACGTGGCAGTGGCAGTGCTGGTGAAGTGGGCGGTAAAGGGCTGGTATGGAACAGTGTCTACTGTTTGCATACTGTAGCGAGGGTAAGGCTGCACTGATGCCCACATATTCAGTGATGGGGGACTCAGGTCTTCCGCTCCGCCTGCCCCGGCACCTGATTCCCCTTCCATGCTGCCATACATGCAGGCTTCCCTGGAGCTTAACGTCTCACCGCAGTAAGGGTGGGATAGCAGTGGTGGCTCATAGGAAGGAGGGGATCGGAAGTAATGGTCTTCAGGGGCTGCGGGGGGTGCTGTCTCCAAATATGGACGTTTACACCCCAGTTCCAAGTGCCTGGTGTTCTCTGGAAAAAAAGAAATACATTTGACTTATTTCGTCCAGATCTACAAATCTTTTTGCCCTTGCCTGCTACTTTGTACTTCTTATATCGTAACTGTCCTCAAGCTAATCCAGCACCTTAACTCATAAGTGAAGGCAAAGTTAAACACCTAAAAAGTGTTCCTGTGTTCCTGAGAGTTACCTCTGTGTTTGAAGCAGTGATAGAGCAGGCCTGGTTCTCTGCTCGGAGGGAAGGGGTTGGAGAGGTGATCCTGGTGGTCTGAGCTGGACAGGGGGACTCCACTTTCATACTGATAATGGGAGAGGACCTGGGGATGTCCTGTCAGAACTCCAGCTCCCAGCTTCCCTGCCAGGTGACTGTGTGAAGAGATAAGCCTCTGACGTACCATGTTCTTAGAAATCACTGGGTAGTCTTTCCTACAAAGGCAACATAAGCAAACCCATTAGCTTAGTATTTCACATTTAGTTTTCTTGGAAAAGGGGACTTTAGGAGCCTTATTCCTTTCGCAGTATTGAAGCAATTAAGGAAGTGGAGTTGGATCCGAACAAGTAAATTCACAGTGCCAAAGCCGTCATTTCCTTCATCACTTAAAGGAGTGAATTGAGACATTCTGAGTGACAGGTTATGTGAAACATACCCCTGGAGTCTTGAAACACGTAGGTCCCCTTCATCGCTGCCACGGAAACCCTTGGCAAATGGATTGTTCTCAATCTTCAACTGTGTGATCTAAACATAAATACAATTCCGTTTTATGACACATCTGACTGTACAACATTAAAAAACGAAAGAAGATGAAATCTGAAATATTTTGGTTCATTGTTTCCTTAATATAATAAATCAAATTGACATTGTCAGTGCAGAATCAAGTCCTGTGAATGGTAGCCCATGCTTGCTGTACCCTGGCTGTTGTATCTGATTAAACCAGAACCCAGAACCTGCTGAAGTCCCAGTGAGTTACCTTATGGTTCTGGTAGGAGGTGACGGAGATAAATGCTGTCTCGTGGAAGACGTGAGTACAGTAGGCTGTGTTCTTGGAACCAAACGCATTGTTCTCATCTGCCTTGACAATGTGGAGTCTGGGCTGATACTTGTGCATAGAGTTGAGGATGATCTGCAAGAGAGAGAGAAAAAATTGAAATAAAGAGCATCTTCAAGACATGATTTGACTAAAGCACAAAGTCAAAGGTGAATGCCTGGTTTCTTGCTGAAATAGCTAATGGCAACCCTGTAAAATGCAGAGTGATGTAATTTATATTGACTTGAATAGAGCCATGGTGTGATTGGTTAGATTTAGTTGCTTAGGTTTTCCACACCTACTGCTTTCGCAGGAACTTGCTGCTGTTTTAATAGTTATGGTGTACAGGCATCAATTATGGGCGCTCTTTTTCAACGGTTTGGGTGGATTATGGGTTGGTCATAAAATGGATATCAATTTACAAAAAAACACACAAAACCACAATGGTTTCCTTCTTGAATATTTACATTTCTTAAGCGCATACTTTACAGCTAAATATGTATTTGATTATTTTATGGCAAGAAAATGTAAGCGAGCTCATGTAATAAGAATCGATTTAAACAAATGTTTGATAAATACATTGATCAATCATGTTGCCTCTTTTTAATCGTGTTAAAAAGGTTGCAGGCACCTTGTCATTTATCTCTCATTCCAATTCGTGTTTAGCAGTAAACAGGCTCTCTGAAGCACATCCTGGTCACACTTAGCTCGACTGCAGTTCGATTGGTCTGCCCACCAGTAAGCACATGTGTTAACTATGATCAGTGTTTAGGTTTGTTTGGGCAGCTCAGCTCAGCTCACCGGCACCAGTCTGTTCAGAGCAGACCCAGCCGTGTGTTCAACCAAGCGTTCATCATCGTGGGCCAGGGTCATCTCGAGCTCAGTTCTGTCAAAGGCGATGAGCATCAAGCTCTCCCATTTCTCCCCCCACCACCACCACCACCCCCACCCCCCTGCGCCTTCTAGACACCCAGCCTACAAGCAGGGCTAAGCCTGGAGGAGTCTGCCTCTCCATGGGGCTTCCACTGAGGGCTGAAGACCAGCGAGGCACTGTGGCTAGACGAAGGACAAACCCTCCACAGCCCCAATGCTCACATGCTCTTGTTTAAGGGGGGGAGGGAAGAGAGGAAGATAAGCTATTGATAGGTCGACTAGAGAATCTCCTGTGACCTTTTTTCTGCTCTTTATGGTTGGTATCTGGAGGTAGTCTGGGTTCCTGCTGTCTAATTGCATTGATCAAGGTACGACCCTCAGAAAAATGTTGAAACAAAGCAAGCACTCTTTTCAAAAAACCTTTTAATGAATGTTTTGTATTCACTGGTACAATACGTTACACAGGTTCTGTTGTTAATGAGAAGGGATCTCAACATTTGAATGTATTCTTTGGGAAGACTGTCATGATCTAATATAACAGGGTGACAGTCATATTGACATTGAGTCTGAAGATTTCTCCATATTAATCATCGACAAGCTGTTTTAATTTCAGCTGTGAGATTTTTTAATAAGAGGGATTTCTCCCTCCTCTGCTCAAGTGACATGTGAGTGATCCTAGGGAAGGTTCTATTGGGAACCCAGTCAAAATGGTGGTTCCCTTGTGCCCCTGCTGGTTTGGGCGTGAGCCGTACTCAGCCAGGCCAGCCTCTCTCTCCCTGAGTTTTCGTTGCTCGCCCTTATCACTGGCCAGGCGCTCCACTCAACCTGACAGCAGGCCCCGGCACTGACCCGAGAGGTTATGAACCTAATGAGCTCCTCTGCTGACAGGATGCTTTTGGACAAGCTATCCCAGAGTCCCTCTGGGCTGCTCTGCCACCGTCACACTTTTCACCTCCCTCGGCTCCAAGACGCTCGATGCTTTGGATCAGACGGCCTCCGTTTCTTTCCCGAGCCCCCCCGACTTCTTTCACACTTCCTTCCCTGTGTGAATCTCCCTCTCTTCCTCTGACTCGTCTGCCTAGGTATATATTTTTCCAGCTCCCCTCAATTCTGAAACCTTTGACCTTTTTTTAAGGGTTTTCGTCAAACCTACTTGGCAGTTGTCATAGGAACTCATTACCTTCCTATGTTGCCGATTGTTCCTTTCTTTTGAGCCGTCAGTGAATCGAACTAAATCTAATTGACATCCTTTTGAGCACTCAAGCTGTTCATTGCTCTGCCACTCATGTGACTGTTGGCTATGTGCCAACTGAAAATGGGACTTTGACTATGGTACTCTGGTCAACCAAAGGTCTCCGGACTGGTATTTCCAAGTGTTTCGTACTGGTATTCCCCAAGTATTTCGTACTGGTATTCCCCAAGTATTTCGTACTGGTATTCCCCAAGTATTTCACACTGGTATTCCCCAAGTATTTTGTACTGGTATTTCCCAAGTATTTTGTACTGGTATTCCCCAAGTATTTCACACTGGTATTCCCCAAGTATTTCGTCCTGGTATTCCCCAAGTATTTCCTACTGGTATTCCCCAAGTATTTCACACTGGTAAACCCCAAGTATTTTGTACTGGTATTCCCCAAGTATTTTGTCACCTGTCGCTGGATTGCCATTTTACATGCAAACAGAATAATTCATTCTTTCATTGCATACATACTGACTTGCACCAATCTGACAGTATTGTCATCGGTAATGTTAGATACTTTAGGTGGCTAGTAAAGTGACTCACGTGACCAAAGGGGTCCAGGTGATTGTTGGTAAGCTTTAACTTCTGGAAGGACACCAGCTGTCTCATCCAGTGAGCTCCTGTGGCAGGAGAGTCTGGGTGAACGTACAGTCTGCCTGGCATGGCAGGTTCAGCCTTACCAGCTACCATCCTGTGGAGGGAAACATGGGGAGGAGAATGGGGGGAGAGAGAGAGGATGGATTAGTCATTTTATATCATCTAGCCTCTACCGGGAACTTCCTGGCAAACTACAAGGGTAAAAGGTGCTTCAGTCTTTCCACCCTGAAACAGAAACCACGCTGTCACCTCCTGTCACTAGATGACGACTCTCACGCACCAGTCCTCTGGCTCAAAGATGGGCTGCATGGTCTCGTTCTCATGCCAAAACACAAATATAGTAATGATGCTAAATACTAGTGGTTTTGATGCACACACACACACCATGGGAACGTTTCTTTAGCGTTTTTACTACAGGGTCCTGCTTTAACCTAACATCACTGCTAATTATGCTCCTCCAAGGTGTCGCTGAGTAACTCCAGAACCCCACACTGGCAAATACTGGCATTCCTGGCCATCCTCGCAAGATCTGGATGAAATGCCTGTAAAAATGTCAGGGTTCTGAAAAAACCTTGCATCTTTAAAGCAGTTCTCTTGGCATAACCTTTTGTTATTGTTTCACCCTTGGATCCAGTTGTTTTGGCAGTCACGCATTGCCAGCCTTGATGTTGCTTTAGGGGGGCGGAGTCAATGGCAGTGGTATCGCCCTCAGGCGTAGGGTCAATGGGAGGACAGTGGGTACAGCCCAGCTGTTTTTAGCCTGCTAGTTTTGACAGGCTGCCTGCCAGTGCCCTCTGGTAATAAACTGTGTGCTAATGACAATCCACAGCCACCGTGAGCACAGTGACAGCAGCATGTTCTGCTGTTACACTGAAGTATTGGAAAACAACAAAGGACCATGGACTGTTAACCACAGCCTTTTCAAACTCAAGAGACACATCCACACACTTATCACATGACAAGAGGTTTGACATCTGGTTAGCAGCGAAGCATGTTATGCAAAATGGTGGCTTTTTTGGGTTTTGTTTGTTGGATTAAATCATTCATTCTCCATCAGCAGAGAGGATTATCGTTGTCCTTTTTAGAATGCTGATTATGAAAATGACAGAAACCAGTTGTTCTTCCCCCCACCCATTATTCCACCACATCAGATAAATGTGTCCCATGGCTGGAGGCTTCAAGTAGGAGGACTCACGCTTCATCTCTCCATCCCGAACAGATGCAGCAGGTTTGAGAACATAATTTCGGTTCTCTTTGCTACACAGAAAATGCTGGAAGTAATACAGCAACAGCACGTCTGATGAAGTAAAGGTCAGCAGCTGTATTCGAATTCGAACCTTGTATAATGGGTATAGGACTTCTGAAGATACCAGCATGAAGGCAGTGTATTTGGAGCAGGTATAAATGTTTTTGCCCACCAATTTATATATACTCAGTAATTATTTATCTTTGGTGAAGAGAAAACAGGGTAAAGGGGAATCAGATATCCATATTTTGGTTGACAATTCAAATAAATTGTGACAGTAATTGATATGAGAAGCATATGAATGTGACTTTTCATTGATAATATACCTCAGCAGCTGAATTAAACTATTGTTTTCACAGTAAGACACCAGATTTGTCATTCATGCCAGTGATGATGATGATGATTCACATGCAGATCTCTGGGAATGGACGTGAACTAAAGACACCTGGAAGAGCTTCTTGACTATTGACTCACCATTTGTTGTCACAGAACTTGTAGCGATGGTCATCAGCCGGTACGATATCAGTCAGGAGGATGTACTTGGTTTTTGGGTTCATTCCTGTTACCTTGACTTTGTAGCTCGGAAACATCCTCCTGTCAAGAGGAAAATACACAACGGATCGGAATTCGTTTGGTTTTCCTTAAAATTAATATCACCCTTTAACAAGACCAATTACTTGCATAATTGTAATTTGAATTGTATAGACTATAACGGTATAGTCTGTAACCTGCACTTTATCCTGTACATCCTGTATATTCTGCTGTATATTCTGCACAAAAAACTGTAAATCATGTAAATCCCAATATAATACTGTACATTCTACAAGACCATTACTTGTATAATTGTAATTGTATAGCCTGTACATAATCATTTATCCAAGCCTATGCCCCCCCCATCCTCCCTGTGAGGATTCACAGCACCTACCATTTTTACTTATTGTTATTGCCCCCACCCCCCTATCCCTGTGTACACTTTCTAATCTTTTACCTCACACCCTTACCCTTGTGTGCTTTGCGAGACTGTGTGCCGTTGATACAAAGAAGTTTCCCTCGGGATCAATAAAGTAATCTGAATCTGAATCTGAAACTCGATTTGTTAGCCTGGAGAGATTCAATCGGTAGTTTACCTGCTTTGAAAGCCTTTTCTTAATGTATGTTTGTGTGTCAGTGACACATATTTGAATGTACATTTTAAACTGTCAGGAAACTATGCAACTTCTCTACTGCTGGTTAACAGCTAGTTAAGACTTGGTTGAGGTCTGCATTAGGTAAAGCGTTACCCTTGTTTATCCTACATGAAACCTGTTTCTTGAATGAAAAAGTGACAAGGAGCTTGGAGAGCTGTTTTAAGCACTGTTCAGCAGCTACCAGTGACAGGGCCAACATGACTTATTAATTCACACACTGATGCTTATTTCAAGGCTCAGCATCCCAGATGAGAGTGGAAAAGTAGCCCTTTCTGAAGACCAGCCCTGATTATAGTTGCATCAGTGATGCAATTGGCCCACTAAAAGTAGCTAAACAATCTACAAATAAAAGAATCCACCAACATTATTGTTAACATGGTTGGACTTTATTTTCTCCATTCCTCTGCAGAGTGGAAGAGAGTGTGGCACCATACTGCATATCTAATTCTCTAGAGTACAGCAGAACTGGTAGAGAGAGTGTGCTAATATGGCTGAATAGGTCATAAAACACATGAATAGCGCTACCTTCCGTGACCTCTTCCCTGAAAACGGCTCTTTTTTTCATCCCCATCTGCGCCAAAGTCAAAGTGGAAAAGGGAGCCAGCGCCCCTTATAAACCCCTAAGTGCTTTTTAATGGCAGCTCGGGTCCGACAACAGTTTGGACAGCTGACTCGTCACTGCCCCCAGCAGACTGCGGTCAAAGGGCCTTATCTGTTGCTGCTACCCCTAGCAACAGGTTGAAATAGTGGGACCCACTTGTGGACGTCTGACATGTTCTCTGAATGGATTACTTTGGGGGCAGTTCTCCTCAGCCCAAGCCGATGGCTCTTTGCTCTAAATGCCTAACTTCAAAGGCCCATAGCACCTGACACTGGACCCCTAAAGCTTGGGCCTTGGGTCCCATTACTGTAAATACTCCCACAGTGAGAGAGCAGGGGATTGGAAGCAGGTAATCTCTACTCTTTCTCTGAATTAGTGGGGATCGGGGAGATCAGTTGTGGGCTGAAACAGTTTAATCATAGGGGAACATCCGAAACAGACATCCTCACATTCCCAAGACGTGGAATTTCATATGCATTTTTGGTTATATATTTATGAATCTCTATATGAAAAACTTCTGATGCTACTGACTATAACTGTGTCTATGACTTTTTTGGGGGACCAAGATTTACTGAAAGCTATATGCAAATGTATTATCTTACTCTGAAAATATATTCAGTTTCCTATATTCCTCCTAATCCGTTGAAAATGTAAAAGGTTTACTGCACTGTAAGAATCATTCTTACCCAGAAGAACAACTTTAAGCAGAGATTTATATTCTGTTTCACACTATAACATTGTTCTACCAGTCTTACGTAACCCATCAGTTTATCGGAGTGTGTCATGAAAGAGGAGCAGAGGAGGCGGATGAAGATGGGAATGCCATGCTGAACCTAATTCATGGCACTACAGTGGAATGCGATTTTTTCCCTGTGAGCCGCCACTGACAGACCTGGAACCTGGGGGCCCACAAAGGATCACATGGCATATCTAATGACTAATGTCTGGATATATCTGTTATAATAGAGAGGGGCTTGGATAGCCCAGCCATGTCAGAGCTGAGTTTCCCTGGTGACAGACGATGTTGTTTCCATGGCAAAGCCTCCAGGTGTGATGGGAAAATGATGTCCAGACTTTACTGTTCCTTTTTCAATGACGTGAAAGAACACTCTTGAAGCATGTTTTTGCTTTTGTTTTTGCTTTTGTTTATCAATAAAATAAAAGTTTTTTCGTTGTTTTTTTTCACGTGTAAAATCAACAAAGAACCATCTTATCAAGATTATCCAGGGCTGCCTTTTTTGGCACACGTGAGCTGGAGTGCAATGTGAGCACACGCCTGAAAGTGTTTGTGTGTGTCAAGAGGAGAGGATGATGGATGGCTGTAGAAAGTGTGTACGATATCAGTGTCAGGGTGTGTTTGTGTGTGTTTGTGTTGCCTGCCAGCTGTTTCTCTTGGCCATTCCCTCGTATGCCTGGGCCCTCCAGTTAACCATCCACTCTCTGGGAACCTACGGTGCCGGGGAGGAGATCAAAAGGAGAAGCAGAGAGATGATGGAGCGCTCAGCCCCAGCTAGACGCTGTCGATCGCGGGCGCCGGGCTCCTCTTATCACCCTGCCGTCGCTCCCACTGACGGACTGTGTACAGAGAGAGAGAGAGCGAGGAGAGGGAGCACCAGACGCTTTGAAGAGGGAGGATTAAGGCCCGGGCCTGTGACACTCACAATAACAAGCCGTCCATGTTCAAGTGAAGGTGCTGGCTGGCTGGGAGTTCACGGCACGGCTACAGGCAGAAGGGCTGAGTTGAAAGAGACTATTCCCACCCAGCACCGACAAAGACGTTTGGCCACTAATGCACAATGTTGGTGATAGCTCCCCCTGGAGCTACCAGAACCAGGAAGTAGGACAGTTCAGCTAAAGACAATTTGACCTTTTTCCTCAGCCCGTGCTCATGAACTTCTGTACTTGTTTGGTATCTACCGTAGTGTCTAACAAGTTACTCTTTCACTCCACGGTCGGTCAACATTGGGCTTAAGAGCCTCCTACGAGATGAGGTGCCCAATACAAAGTACAGACGTCACTTCCTGGCTACTAAATATGGAGACCTCTTCCTGAGCAGTGGACCTAAAGAAGTAGACCTCACATTGTTGGATACCAGAGATCAAGTCAGTGTCCATACACTGATGTCGCTCCCCTTCCTGTTTCTCTCCCTGTGGATTAAACATCTATACGTTTCCCATCTTTTGTCCTAAGGATAGAAACCACTCACCATCCCTTGGAGATTTCCATTCTCTCATTTTCATTTTTCTCTTGCATTGAAACTTAGTGGGAGGTTGTATTATAATATTAAGTCTTGGCACACTGTGTGAATATTCTGTAATATTTTAAATCTCTGCATTTTCAAAATGTTTTTGTTTTTTTATCATGTTTTAATCAAATTTTTTAAACTAATATCTGCTCTCTTTTTGATTTAAAATAAGCGTCTGCTAAGTGAATAAATGTAAATGTAAAGGAACTTTGTAGTTGACATGCTAACTCTACCTCCACTTAGAGTTCTACTCATCCGCTTTGGTTAGTTTTTTTACTGTCTACTACAAAATGACTATTTTGGTCAACCTTTTTTAATGGCCAGTGTGCCAACAGTGTGTTAACAGTATGTTATGTTCAGCATGCAGCCCAATTTATTCCTAGCTGCATTCCTTGAAAATGTTGCTGCTTTGTCTTGAATAATAGAATTTGGTTTGTTCCCAAATACTATATTACTTATTAGCTTGCACTTTTTCCCCCGTAGAGTTGACGAACACTAACTGCACTTTTAAAATGTAGTAAATACCTTCCAAGTATTAGACTGAACTGTAACTTTTGTTGCTTAGAAGAGATTGGATTTTCAGTGTTCAGTGTTCACCTAAGACACATAGCTTCTCCATGACTAAGCAGCATAAACATATTTTTTTTCTGGAGGCTTCCTTTCAGTCAGCCTATTCAGGTTTTCCAGCACAGCTGTGTAGTTAAGCGCTGCCTATGCCTTCAAAGGCTTTAAGGATTCTAAGCGCACTTTATCAGCTGGACAAGGGAAAGCCCATCTTTCACAGTGATGCAGCATTAAAGAAAAATGCGGCGACCTTTTCCATTTTTGACCAACAAAAAAAAAGCCCCTTGAGAAATGAGAGGTGGAGGTCGGTAGAAAGTGTCGACTCATCTTCTGGTTAATGTCTGAAGGTTTCACTATCTAATCCAAAGGGCACATTAAATTTAACATACAGATCATTCGTTTGCATCTTCAGTGACATATTCACTGGGATATGTTTTTTGCCCCTGCATTACCTGGGGGCAGAGCCTTAATAGCTGTTACAGAGTGTGTCATGATTGGCACTTACCACTTACCAGTTGGTCATGGCAAATGCTAAAATTCAGGTAGCATCCGTAATTAATTAGAAATGGAAATCAGCTTTCCACCACCTGACAATGGTAATATTGGCAAAACCTTCCAACACTGTTGTTAAACAGTATTGAGCAAATTTTGAATGTAAAAATATATATTTCAAAAAACATTATAGGGTGCAAATCAAATGAGGACACGTTCATCTTTTAAGTTGAATAACTATCCTTTTTGGCTTTTCATGAAGTGCTATCTGCATGAAAGTGTAAACAGG
The DNA here is from genome assembly GCA_030340685.1 of Protosalanx chinensis. Taxonomy (NCBI): domain Eukaryota; kingdom Metazoa; phylum Chordata; class Actinopteri; order Osmeriformes; family Salangidae; genus Protosalanx; species Protosalanx chinensis. The sequence continues at coordinate 8,209,088 of CM059325.1, forward strand.
AATACACACATAATGATAATCCCATCTCTGAGTGCATGTGTAGCAATGCTGCATGCGTTCGCTGTGGGGTATATTTACTGCTTGAACTCACCTGCCTGCTTTAGTTATGATCATTTCTGTACCAGCCTCATGGAACTTCCTCCATAACTCCTTCTCATGTAAAAGTACCTTGATACTCTCAATATTCTACAAGGAGAAAAGAAAACTGTTAGCAAATAGCTGCGCTATATGACAATGATTAAGAAAAAAAAACATTTTAACATTTATCTATAGCTAGGTTTTTTTACTTTGTCTATCTATATATTTAAATTTTTTACCTGGTTAGGTTCATTGCCCTGAGGAATGCTGGGAATTGTAGGCAGGCCCAAATGTGAAGGGTTTGGGACAAGTTCTGGGGGCCCCTGGATCTGGGCCCCAGTCACACTGTCATCCGTCACAACTGAGGCCTTATCCTGGAGCATCTCTATAAAGGAGTAAAGAGATCGTATTTGTCATAATTTCCCACTTCCAGTATTTATTATTCAAGCAGTTAGCACAAGCTGACAGTTGTAATAGTACTGTACACATTATTTTTGACTTCAGTAACACAAAAATAATTTTTTTATAAATAAGATTTGCTTTTGGCAAAACTTTTATAAACGCTTCAGAAATTTGGTACTTTTAGGCAAAATAATTTAACAGTTATGGCTGATTTCAATAGGAGTGTACTAGTTTTATGAAAGTGAAAGTCAGTTTATTTTTTGAAATTGATTTTCTCTGCTTATTTCCATTTCTTTTAGATCGTGGAAAAGTATTTCCATTTCGATGTTCAGCACCGGATTAATTACCAATTTGCAAAGTGGTCTTCAGAAACATAAGGCATCACCTAATTTTTCAACCAAGACTGTCGAGGCCCCCTTTCCAAAGGGTCAAGATCCATTTGTTCTTGAGAATTGTTTGATTAAATATTTACACTCCTTGCAATGCGGCGCCTCAGTTTTTATGTAACAGGGTTAAACACTGTTCATTCCATTAACCGAGGTCATCCAGCTGAGTTTCCCTCTCTCACGACTCTCAGGACCCTGAAACAAACATCACAAGAAGAGACAGCAGAAACTGGAGAGAGCTCAGCTCCACACACTTTGCTGCTGCTGCTGCTGCTCTCTGAAGCCCTTTCCTTGGTTCTTCCCAAGCTCATGCAGAACGACTTGTCCATTCCTGCAGTTTGCACCCGACCCTTAATCTCAGGCGTGTAAACAATGTGAGTGCACACTACTGAGGATAAAAGGCAAGAAGCGGCTCCTAGTGTAAACCTGCGTAGACATTTGCAAAAACTAATAAAGATAAGGTCTGACATGTACAGCTAGGCCTTCCGCAAATTGGGCTCAGGGTTGTTTTACAGTGTGAATCGAGGGCCTTTCACTTACCCTGTTTAACTAAGCACATTGAGCAGCCATGCTTTGTGTATAACTGTGTCAATCTGTCACGTATAATCCGCTAAATTTTTCATGGCATGTATTCCTCTGTTTAGTCAGGTAGCTTTTCTCACTTCCCCACACAGTGGGGAATATCCTGGTCTGATATCCTGATGGATATCCATAAAATAATGTGTCTTTCACTCAAATCTGTGATGATGGATTGTTATCATAAATCTGTGTGAATTTTTTATTTTATTTTTTTGGTCTAGTATTATACATATTATCTAGTATTATGTGTCTTCATTGGCATCCGCATGTAGCATACCACTTATGTGTATGCCTACAGCATGTGCTTTGACAATAGGTTTATTTGTTATACGATGTGTGCATGCAAGTGTGGTTTTGTATATGCATCTGTCTACACAGGCACATGTAACAAGAGTGTGTATGTGTTTGTGTTTTTGTTCGTGTTGAGCTTGAAATTGTGTAGATATGATGCATATTAGTGAGACCGCTGCCATAGATTTCAACGTGATCTGCCATTTTGTCTTCGAGTCTGAATCCTGTACTGTACAGAGAATAAGGCCCAAACCTCAGCTAGTTCAAACAGCAGAATCTGCTGTTACTTCCTTCATTACCGGATCTCTCTTGTTACTTTGGCAACTACATCCTATAGCTTGTCATAAAACACTTGAAGAATTCAATATGTCTGACGCCCATCACTCAACACAATAGTTAGTACTAAACTAGATCAAGCACCAACAGTCAATCCTAGCTTTGGTTCAAAGATATGTGTCCCTTCACAAACAAATTAGTGCCACCAAAACTAATGGGATTTGACTCACTGGAAAAACCTCAAATTTGCATGGATTACAGGTACCCCCATATATGACAGAGGTATAAAAATGTGGTCTTCCACTTAATTTAAAACATTACATTTCCAGATTCTAAAAGACATTTGAAGATGAATACTGTAACGACTAATGATTTGTTAGAAAATTACATCAATAAACATTGGTCAAATGTATCCTCAATTTAAACTTTTAATCAAGTGTTAGTGTTATGCCTATTATGTTGCAATAACATATAGGTAATCCTTACAGATCAATTTAATTTATTTAGGATATTGAATCATACTAGGTTCTTAAATTCCTAAATACATGTGTCATTATATATTTTATAAAATATAATAATAATATAGTTTTATAGTTAAACTGAACAGATGTAGCAATTTTTATTATCTTATGTTTATTTTTTATATAATATCATATACAGATTTTATTTCTAGTATTTAATATACTTATTTCAGTTTTTTATCACTAATGCATCATAACTTTTTTAAATGTTATTGCAAAAAATTATTCATAGGTTACTACTCACATTTACAATATTATTTACCTTATTTGGCCATTTTATTTTTTAATATGTGTTTACATTCTGAAACCATTCAATTCAATTTATATTGTCCATAGCTAGTCCATGCCATGGATATATGGTGTATATTTAGTCATTACTCTCTTGTATTTGACCATTGGATGCACTTCTGTTAACAGTGTATCAGACACTGTTGCACATCCATTTAACGAAGTCGAATTTTATAATCTTGTTTACATGAACCTACCCTCATCACTTTCTCTACTCACTAATGCAATTGGCAGATAATGCATGAGAAAAAACCCAACCTAATCTAATCTGATTATTGCTCAGCCAAACGACTGCTACTTTGTCCTGGCTGTACTTAAGCATGCTGATACTGGAGATAAGCAGCTGTATTACTGTACCTCAGGAAATATTACCAGCTCAAATCCATTTCTTTCTCCAAGAAAATTTTCTGCCCAAACGAAAAACTTCGAGGAGTTACACTCCTTTGGGACGTGGTAGCCTATATTTGTTGCAGGTCCTCTGGCATCGCATGTTAATTGACCTGCTTATCTTTTACGCTATAACAGTAGAAACTCCCCGTCACGCGTGCACGCTCGTGCTCACTGTTCCGTTATATGCATCCAGGCTCGTGGACTCTCTGCGCGTGTGCAGTGGGTTTTAAGCTTAAGAGAAATGTACTAGTTTACGTGATGTTTTTTCTCAGAATCACACAAAACCATTTTTATTTATTTTTATTGCTCGACCCCTTGCTTTGGTAAAACATTCGTTGGATTGGATTATTTGGCTCATTTATTACCTCCCCCCCCCCCCCCCTCCCTCCCTCCCTCGCGCTGTTGCAGCCCTGCACGAGGACTCTGCTCCACCAAAGAGATGCATTGGACTAATAATTACTGTTGGAGATACCAATACAACCCATAGTTTAGAAACATTTGCACGAGGTTGATTTTCAACAATGAAAATCCAATAGTTCTGTTAAAATGCCTAGAAGGTCCAAATCGTTTAGCTTTTATTTGCATATTTGCATGACACTCATCGCATTTTTTTTTCTTTTTTTGTTGTTGTAGTCAATTGGTTCCATGTCTCCTAAAGATGCAGACTATATAGATTCGTGGAATAAAATATAAATTTGGTTCATGGAGCAACGAAGACGTGGCAATTGTGGTGGCACATTCAAAATGTTGAGTAAAATGAGGCCCTACCTGAGAGCTGAGCTCTGGTCAAATCACCTTTCTCATGTCAAGCACAGTCCATTTTCTCCAGAACTCAGAGAGAGATTAGACCCTAGTGAAGACCGTTCTTCAGTGAAGGATTCTGTGAAGCTCAAGTCTAGAAGGTCTATTTAACCAGGGCTCTCATGGCCATGCTTGTTTCATCTAAAGCTATGGCCTATGACACAAAAACTTTCTTCCATTTTCTGGTGAAATATGGTTGTGGTTTTAGGGTAAATGGGTTGAAGCTAAGGCTGAAAGACTATAAATCACGTTAGAAGCTGGTGAGTGTGCAGGAGTTTGACTTATATTTGTTGGTGACATGGACCAAATGAACGAGAACAGACCAAATATCCTCCCAGTGACAGTTTGTCATTTTTCTTCAGACTTTTGCTTAATATTTGTCACCCAGTACTGCTGACATAACAATCATCCCACTAATTTGATGATTGGGATGATCCTCCAAATTTACATTTTGATAAGCCTAGCCTTATCATTTTAATAGCAGATTCGTTTTCCAATTTTTGTAATAGTATAAACGCTTTGCTGTTTGGTGTTTATGTTTGTTAAAAACATAAAAAGCATTACATACAGGCCTGGCTATTTCTGCATTGTATTTCAATCGTATTGATGGGAGGCCAAGTAGCCTAAATTGTGGGCTACCTGTGATAAATCGAATAAATTACTCGTTGATCAGGGATTTGTTTTTTAATATAATAACATTTACATGAGTGAAACAATAATAGTTGCGTGTAGTCCTACACAATAATAATAATACGGATTTTTGTATTTAGGTTTAGTGGTATTTGTTTCTTATTCTAAGGGTTAGTGAAATTAAATAATGTTTTTTTCTTTTTCTGTTGTTTAATCTTGTGAGATTACAACAGTGAGGCCGTGGCGCGGAAAGGTATCCGTGAAGGCCTGCTGAGCACGCGGACACAGTCAATATGATTAAAAAACTATTTAACATTAATTAGACTATACATTAACTGCAATTGGGATATTTAGAGTTATATTGGAGTATTTAGGATTAAATTGTAAACGCATTTAACTTAACCTATTATGTTGAATTTTAAAATAAACCCAAAGTTTAGCCAGGCCCTTTCATCATGTTAGAATAACAAACAGGAAGTAAAGCTAAAGTCTACATTTTGTTATAATGTGATTACCATGGAAGGCACATACGAAAATACGTGGCATCATTTCCACAGATATCTGTAAATATTCAGGTTTTTACCTGGACGTGGTCGCAGGGCCGCTCTGTCGAACTTGACCTCTGTAGCCTCTATAGTCCTGAATGTCCAATTCTTGGGGGAATCTCCAGCCTCTTCCAGCCTCCTCCAGACCCCAGCCCTGGTATAGAGGTTGCTGCTATAAAATGCTAGATTTTTTTATAGGGACTGATTTGAGCTGCCTCTCTGAAAGGGAATTTAAACTTCATTCACTCCCACCATCACGTGGTGTTAAAATGAGGACCAGCAGTAGAACCAAATGCTGCTTAGACTTGGAGCTGTTTAATGTCTAATGTTCAAACATTTGTTATCACCTTTACTCATCCATAGTTTGTTACCAATCAAACCTTTTTCGTTTTCTTTAGTAATTTTTTGTTTGTTTTTAAAAAGTCTGTTCATGATATATTATCCATGTTTAGACAGGTAGGAGAGTTTCCTCTTTTTTAAGACCCTTTTTAAAATATTTATTTGGCTACACAATCACCATAGAAACAATATACAACGATTTAATGTTACCTTGAAATGTATTGTATTATGTTCACATGAAGAAAGGAACCTTCATGCCACTTTTGTAATCATAAAGGCTAAATATCAATGTGACAGAAGTGTTAGAAGTTTGAGTTTGAAAGTAAATCAACTACAATGATTTGAAACGAACTGACTTGACTTAATATAATGTCATTATTGAAGTATTGTATACACACAACACGCTTCTGGAGTTTTAGTATTTTTTGGACGAAATTGGTAGTATTTAGTTTGAACAAGACAATTTAGGTTGTTATTGATTTGTGCTGTAGGCTTACACACTGTACTTCAAATGATAAATATCTTTGTTGTAATAGATAACGGTTTTCTTTCGGTTTGATTTATTATCTAGCAAAGCTACATAAACTAAATGCTTTTCAACTCCTTTTTTTCTGTCTGTCTTTCATTGAACTCACTCGTTTTATAAAGTTGTTTCCACTGAATTAGTTGCTCCTTTTCACCTCTACATATCTGCTGGCACATGGCATACGATTGTATTAAAATGACTTTTGTGACCAAGTTTCCTACTTATTTATTTATGTATTGTCTTGTAGAGTAGGCATTTGAGAAACAAGAAGTGTCACTTAAGAATAAATTGTCCATCGACTGATTTACAGCGATGGGAGTCTAGGTTTTTCTTTCCTTGGGAAAACATTTTCCTATGTAATTGGCAGCAGGGGGATGGTGGGGTCACTGCTAATAAACAACTCCTCAGTTACTTTTTTTTCTCCTCCACCTCTTCTATCTTTTCCCCTTTATTTTCTTGATGTGTGTCTGTGTCTAAGAACACGGCCATTTTTCCAGTCAATTTTTATTTCCTTGTGGTTAAACACACCTCTAGTTCCTAGATGATTATTAGTTTAGCAGACTGCTTTATGCGCAGAGGCTATCCCCCCCTCCCCCATACCCACTCTGGTGTGAGGCCCACCATTGCATAAACCCAATGGCACTAAGTGGTTGTTTAATTTCATTTGGCCAATGGCTGGCCAGGTTGGGCCACTGCTTGTCACAGATTGGTGGTGCAGTCAGGTTTCTGTAGAATGAACAGTGGTGCTCTGCTGTTGTCTGCTCCAAACGGTTCATTGTACCCCTGGTGCATTGTGGGAGATCGCAGCAGACCATCCTCTACATTGCCTGTTCATTATAACAGATGAACGGTGGCAGGGTAGTGATGCTATGATCACGATGATGTGATCCAACTGTGTTAAAGAATTATCAATGTAAATTCATCACTTTTAATGTTGACTCACATATTTACTGGATTCAGCTGCTTTATATATCCCTAAATTAATTAGATCTATTGCAGTATCATCTATTGAATGGCAAATCTGTCAGTGATTGTTTGAATGTTTATTTACTTCAAGTTATTGATTGAGTGGATTGAGTTCAAATTAGCAGTTGCAGGTAAAATACTGTTTTCCAGGTGCAGACATCAGCACCATAATTTTTGCCCATAGCAAAAACAAGAGACTGAACTTGGATTCAGTGGTACTTTTGATTTAAGAAACTGTTTGCTGTTATGACTGTTGAACAGACCTCCAGATCTTGGCTGGTGATTTTGGCCAGGCATATTGTTGGCCAACCACACAGTGAAACTCTTGGCACCATTGGAATTCATAATCTGATTCCTCAGAAACTAAATGGTGGATTCAGTCAATACACTGCTGACTGTGTTCTCTGAAAGGGCTTTATAACTCAATTATTGTCGTTTATTTCATTTATAAGTAACATTGTACTGTTGTCAAAAAGTAAGTATGCTTAATTTGGAAAAGTACAAGCATATAGGCCAAGTATTTGTGTGGTCCAATTAAATCTCCACCTTTTAAACCTCTGGGGTCAATAGGGTGGTTTGTTAGTCAAATTTGGATGGCAAATGCATCTGAGTTGAGTCAAGGTTGGTCCACAAAATATTTTTCCAAAATGCATAATTTGTAATAGAAAGTATATGTTTTCATACAGTTTTCTGCAGTGTTGATGAGACAGTAGAAATCATAAGTCATTAGTCCCATATAAGTTATGTGTGTATGTATTCCATTTTTACATATACTTCTCAAAAGTGTTGTGTATTATGGACAAGCAAAATATAATATTTGGTCATAGGTTTATGTGACAATGCAGTGATATGCAGTTTTTTGTCTTTGCACTGTACACTTTACAGATTAATATTACCATTATTTAATGGGTTGATTTTTAATGATTTCCCCATTAAACATGCATGCAAATGCAGACATTGTCTTAAGAAGACGAGCGAACACCACACATTGGTGTTTTCACAATTTCACAAAAAGCTCACAATTACCTGAAGAATAAGTTCATGCTAGGATACATTTAAATCCTCAGTCCAGAGTTTTGTAGCCTTCAATACAGTGTACCTTAGTTTTGCTGATATAGACTGGCTATGCTAATAAACAAAACTAAATACAAACATAAACCATCAATGGCTATTTAACCCCTGAGGTATGGGAAAACATTTTGACAATAACTAGGGTCTCGTTCCTACCATTACTGTGGCTCTCTTGGGGGTAGAGCTAACTCAAGCTGTCCTGACATCGTCTGGCATTTAATCAAGTCAAAATAGACAGTTTATAGACATGATTCAGGTTTGTCAAGAACAAATGTACCTTTGGACCCAACCTGTCAAGTAGAAAAGGGTGTCTTGGTACAAATCTCAAAAAGAAAACCACATGGTTGTTTAGCCTCTGAGGAGCCACAGGGGGAAGACAGTCTTACATTCCTGCCTGAGTGTGTTGGTACTGATGGGTTTAGTTCAACTATCTCCACATGAAAGTCAGGGCTGAATAATAAGACGTGTCTTAAACGGCTTATATGTTTTTTTTTTCTCCTCATATTCTTCATGTACACTTGTTGGTCATATGCAAGGCATACAATTTAATTTAAATGCTTCTTTTTTTATGTGTATCATACAAATACAATTTTGCTTTCAAGATACCTCAGTAAATAAATAAGGAACAACTTAGCGACTTTGCATTACTGTTGGACAAGTGTCACGATCTGGTCTGGATCTTTTGGCGATAATAAGCTCTCCGGATCTTTGAAGTGGAGCCATGTTTGCATTGTTTCCATTCAGTTCATAGCAGTGCTTGATGCTATTAGTGTCAGGGTCAATTGTTGTACTTGGTTGACTTAGGTATCACTCTTTTGTAAGAGATCTGTAGGCATCATGTGCTATGTGGTTCAGGATCCGGTCAAAGCTTTTTTCTCTGTGCACACACAAACAATCTTACTTATGCTTAATTCATTTACCCACTCACACACACAGACTCATATACTCTTGTCGGCACACACACATACTTTCATTATTAGTGTTTTTTTTCTTCTATACTCACTCAGACAAATACACACTTTAGACCTGTCTACACACACACACACACTTCTGTTCACTGGCTCTGATCCCTCATCATGTGACACGACAGACATGGGACATGGTTTAGCCATCCGACATCACAGAGCTCCCCAGGACTAGTCGTCACCATGGCACTCGGACCTCCCAAAGAGTGGCCAGGCTCCTTCTAAACCATAGTTCCCTCTTCCTGTGTCTCCTCTTTTTTAACACACCCGTGTAACAAACCTTATCATCTTAACAAACTTTATCATCTGCAAAAACACCAAACCACAGCGGGTGGGGGGGGGGGGGTCGTTACCATGTGAACAGGATGTGTTCAAACGCAGACTGTGATTTTCCTACAATCGTTGTGACCTTTTAATGTTTAGTTTTTTTTTCTCTCTCTCTTTTTGGTGTAATGTCGAAAGGTCTAATGAAGCTGCCTTTTCTTCAGACAAGATTCCAAGATCACGAGGATAGAGGGCATCACACCAATGTGTACATCCACATCCACTGACAAATGCCCCTAGGGTGCACATCCAAACTGGGCCTGGGCTTTATGTTGTCTTGACTACAGTGGGTAGACATTCTGTTGAGTGTTGTTGGAAATTTTTGCTTTTGAAACCTGGTTTGCATTTTATTCATGTTTTCTCCAGTCCTGATTATGGAATAGTATGTCTCGACCACATTAATGAACTGGGGTCTCCAGAACTCCCCCTGTTGTTCAGCTATTGCCACTGTAGCACTATCTGCCCCCAAACGACTGTTAAATATAGAATAAAGAGTTTGTGCCTGAGGGGGAAATAGTTGACTTTATAACTGTTTTAGTAAGGTAATTGAAGATGTTATAACCTGATGAGACTTACTGACTTTGATCTCGCAAGCTTGCGTGTCTGTGTGTGTGTGTCAAAAGCCAGAAAGTCATTTGTCATATCACACTTCACTTTTCCCTCTATTTTTATTAGGTGCTTTTGACTTGTCAGTGTTCATCGGATAATGCTTTTCAAACTGACTTTCCAAAAGTATTTTTAAGAGAAGAGATACTTTTGTGTAATAGATATATGGAAACACTTGGATTTAGAACTACTGCTTATGCAGTTATACTGTATGCTTATTCTTTATTTTCATTTGTATATGACATTGTGGTGATGTACAGAGCTGATGATGTCTGTGTGTACATGCATGGATGTGTGTGTCTACATACATGTGGAGTTTTAAGTATGAGCCGTATCCATGACCAGTCACAAGTGTGTGTCTCTAATACTAAACTGCAGAATGTGTGAGAGGATTGTATGTTTTTAGAAGAGCTGACTGGTTTAGTCTCTGGCCTGGCTAAATCCAGCGCTTCGTTCATCATCACACAGACACTGTTAGTCTTTGTTAATCTCCTGTGTCAATCTTTGTCAAGCATGTGTGTGTGTGGAAGTGTGTGTGGGGAAGTGTGTGTGTGTGTAATTATTTCTCAAGAATCGGCAATAGAATCCTGTTACTGATCCTGTGTGTAGTTTTTTGGGGGAATTCTGAACTTTTATTTTGAAAGTGTGTAAGAGAAGATATCATATTTTTCCAGATAATCTGTCTATATATGTATATATATAATACTAATAGGTGCGAGCAAAAGTTATGACAACGAATTAAATGTCAGTTGAACTATTATGCTTTGTTTTCCCAATCACATTAGTTGAGTAAATAATGTACACTACAGCGTGTGTATGTGTGTACTATGAGCATATCTTTAAGATGTGGCCTACAAGTCAGTTGACTCGTTGGGGAGTTTATTACTGTTGAAGAAACCTGGTGACAAGCCATGATGAAATATTGTTTTCCCTTAAATTACAAGTTTATCCTGAAAAGCAAGTCGTTGGGACATCTAGTGGTGGATTTTGGTTACTACAGCTGTGATGTAAAGGGGGTTGGTATGGAGAGAAAAAACAGCAGGAGGTTGCTGCTTGTAGCAGACTAACAACTTGTGTGCCATTCAGTTAACCCTCAGTTTACCCCTGACAGCTTTACTCAACTACAGAGTCAGGCTTTTTGATTCTGCTAGAAGGAGTTATGCCAGTGGTCCATATAAATGTGTGGACATTTCACTTTATGGAAAACACTGCAGTATGGCGCACAGGACAGTAGGATATACTGCTGTTTTATTGAGCAGTTTATAGCTTCATATTTCAAATCCAACTTATGTTTTACCCTCATGTTCACAGGAAATGATCACAGAGAGTTTCACAGATGCCTATAGATTGGCAGCTATTTTGTCCATTTGATTCATTGGCTGTACTTCAATTTTACTATTGACAGTTTTTGTCTAGTATACAATGGTTTAAGAACTTAAATAGTCACAGAGGGGACAGAGTATCCAGGAGGGGGCAGAGTGTCCAGGAGGGGGCGATGCCTTGTGTTCATGGTGCCAAATGATCTGAGAGGTTGATGTAGTCTAGCAGGAGAGCTGAAGAGTCAAGTCATGTTTGCCAACCTGAACACGCACGGACAGTCTGTAGAGAGACAGAGCCTGTCAAGCAGTGATGGATGATCAACAAACAACTACCTTCTTCCTCCCTCATTTTATCTTTTACCAGTTTATTTTTACAACAACAAAAAAAAAGAATTTAAATAGACTGTAAAATAATAATCAGTTAAAAAAGGTCCGTGCTTTTTAAATTTGGCACTTGTGTCTGAAGATTGGTGGTGTAAAAGTTATAACAGCTTTTTTGTGACGCGGTGTCCACTTTAAATGCCATGTTGAAATAATACACGGTATCTTCAAGGAGTAAAAGTGAGACGTCCTAATGAAGGTAGTATTTGGTCAGCAGAGGTTACAGAGGCCAGGCTTTCTGTAGTCTGTCTATTCCTGTCTGCATATCTGCTTCCTTGCCTGGTTATCTCTGGGAGGAGATCTGTCTCCAGTCCAGAACTGGGTTGTTCGTGTTCCTCGTTTGTGTGTGTGTGTGTGTGTGTGTGTGTGTGTCAAAGAACGTGAGACAGATACTGAAAGGCTTTGTGTGTCCTTTTTTGAATGATAACTACACATTATTAATTATCCATTATCCAGCCATTATCCAAATATTCATCAGATGAAGACCCTGTCCTTGTGGATTTACCCACTTAATTTCGCAACATTGTAACCGACCTATTCAGATGTCCTTTTACAGTCATACAGGTAAAAGGTTGAATCAGGTATAAGAATGTGCCCAAACTAAGATATTATGGCTATAAAGATCCTTTTAAGTATACTATAGGGGTAAAACACTTTATTTTAACTTATTCTTGTTTTACTATTTGAATGTCTTGTTTGTCCTTCGGTATGGATTTGCAGGCCCAGTTCTACTACAAAAGAAAATAGCTGCACACACTGATCATTTAACAAAGTTGTGAATAGTTTTGGCCTTTTTACCCCTGGACCGTCACCTAACATTAGTGGAGGCCCCCACAGGAGCCTATTGATCAGTCATTGACTGATTACTTTAGACAAATAGTTTTTTATCCCAGAGTGCTGAGGTCGAGCAGCTCCCTCTGTTAATTGAAGATAACAAAGTGGTAACAATGGCCCCCAGTAATATAATGAAAGTTTTGGTGATTATCGCTGCAGAAAGAAAGGAAAAGAAACAAGAAGGGGGCTCTCTAATTAGGAGCCACGGCTCTGGGGGGATCTCCACCCCCCCCCCCCCGGGTGTGGGGTGGCTGTGTGGCCGGCAGGCAGGCGACAGGCGCCGGTCCCTGGACAAAGGCCTGTCTGCTGCCAAAGTGGTTCGGCGTCCAAGCGGCCCCCATCCTCCAAAACTTCCCAGCCTTGGTGCTTTAACCCCTTCAACGTGATACAGGGGAGGTTTCCTGAAAGCAACCCACTTGGTCCAGGTAGTTACACCTTATATTCTGACATATAGGTACCCTCATCCAGGCTGAGGAATTGTGGGTGTGTTGTAAGTGGGTGTGTTGAGTCTGGCCTTCGATTTGATCTCTTTGTTTCATTAATATATTGAATTTATTTTATTTGTAGGCATTGTTGAAATGAGCTTTTTTTCATACATTAAGCCACCATACATTAAGGTCTAAGTCAAAATAAATACTGGACTTCCCATTTAAACTGGGTTCTTTGGCAAGGTTAGCTGCAGGGCTGCTAATGTCACTGAAAGTTCAAAGGATGTGTGTCATTAGCCAACTTCCCTCTCTTGCCTTCCTATAAATACACTTGCATTACTATTCAATTTCTATAAATAGACAATTGCAGACAATACTACAGGAAAAGATGATGGAAGCAGTGGATAGAAAAAGGTTTGGCTATTTTAAGACGTTACAGTGTTGATTATCAATGATAACCAACACAAGCCTTTTATATTTTATAATATTTTTCATTCAGGGCTTTCACTTTTCAGTTTGTTAAAGTAGTTAACATTTCCAAATGGACAGGCAATTGGACACATGAAAAAAATGTTTAACCTGAATTATTTACCAACAGGGGGCGCACAAGACTGATGAGTTCAAGTACTTAGGTCGAATTTCCGTATGTGTGTGTGCGACTGTATGAAGGAGAGAGAGATCAGCCTACAGCCTACTGCACAAGTGGGAAAAACACCGAAAGACAAAGCAGACTAGTCAAATGCAAGCTTCAATTGCCTGTTACAATTGACCAGTGAAGAAAAATTGTTAAGTCAATTTAGAGCAAAGAACACGAGGAATCATTATAATATTCACATAATAAACACATCGATTTTTATTGAAACTGTGAGAGAATTCAACAAAAACTATACCCGGACAACCAGCATTAAAACGAGATAGCCTACCTTTCAATTTTAAATATTATTTATATATCAATAATGTGTCCATTTGAGGAGAAATTATGTTGGAGTGAATACCTGAGCTTTTCTTATATCTGTGTCTTTTGCAGATTATACAGTCAGGTAAATGGACAATTAGGAGCGCTTTCTATTAGGCTATTTATTATTATTATTATTATTATTATTAGTGTTTGCAGCAACTATACATGGCACACATGTCTCTTCCACGTGTCACAGGTAGGGCAATTTATCACAGATAGAAACATTCACTGTTTCAAACCACCAAGCACTAAATAACTTTCATTTAGGCTACAGTATAAGTTGATGTAAAAGGGAGAAAGAAAGAAAAAAGCAATGAGTTAAACTCTAAATATTATATACAAGCCAAATGTACAGCTGAATAAATTAATACCAATTGCATATTCTTGGATCCTTATAGCTTATTTACAGAATTTTCTTTTTAATTACATAAATAATTCAGAAACAGTTTGTCTGGTGGAAATGACAAGTTCTTATCAATATCAATTCATTAAAATGAACGTTCATTTTCCCTCCCTTTTGAAATATATATAACCTAGTATTTATTTTTTGGGATGTAGCTTGTTTTCCTCTCAACTTCTATATGGGCCAAAACACACTAATTGTCATAAGTAATGCAGTGCTCTTAAAAAACAAAACAAAAAAAACAATAACAACAACAAAACAAAGTAGCCTATACGTCTATTGATTACATGAATTAAAGATGTCTTTCTCAAGTCCTAAGACATTGCCACAATTTGTAACTGATGGCGTTTTAATAGGAACATGCTGTGTTTTACCGTAAGCAGGTTGATGTTGGTATTTATCTTCATTTGTCCAAGTTTGAGCCATTATGCATTTTGGCTTAATGTCCTACTGAAGTGTGACAGTTGTTTGTCTGTTACACAAAGAGAGGGCCACCCCAAAACATCTGACCTCTCCATGAGTGGAGGTCACTCTGCTGAGACCAGAAAAGCAAAAACAAAAACGGAAAAAAGCCATTTTGGTGTAAATGTCCTGGACCTACTGAACGAAAAGTGATATTTCAAGCAAAGTCTTGGTTGAATTATAGATTCCAACTGAAATTACTTGGGAGAGTCTCTCGATGGAGATCTCTCTCTCTGGCTCTCCAGGCCGCTGACCAGTCTCTGGATGTTCTGCAGCTCATTGATGGAGTCCTTCAGGCCTGCTGCTTTAGGGGAACCCAGGCTCCTCACACTCGAGCTGGCCTTGTGGTTCTGGTGCTCAGGAGCTGGACTGGTCTCCCTGCTGCCTGACTTCGATGACTCGGAGCCTGGGTTTAGACCACCTGGCAGGCCGGTGGTGAGCAGGTTAGTGCTCTGAGGAATGGACACGGGGATCTGGTAGGGGTTGAAGCGGAGACGAGGACGGGAGTTGCTCAGGAAGGGGTTCCTGGAGAGGGATCCAGCGGTGCTAGAGGCGGGGAGGGCAGAGGCAGCGGCTGCTGCGGCCGCCATGTAGGTGTATGGATAAGGAAACAGACCACCGAATGTCGGCATTGGAATGCCCTAAAACCAGAGGAAAGGTTGCAGTTAGTACACTGTCCGTAAAGTTTACAAAAGCTTTCAAACATGCAGATGTTCAGCGGGTTAATGCAGAACCTTTGATTCTGACTGGCGCGCGCTTTAGTTAGGTTGCGATTACGCACCTAAATCTCATTATCCTACTGTAAGATCCGGCTGTTGCATGCTTTAAGGTATAACAGCACCCATTTAAGGGTGTATCTAAGCCACATTACATTCTGGAAATAATCTGGATAGTCTCTTACCTGAGAGGCCAGCATATGCTGAGATAGATGGAAAGGAAACGGGTTAGGGGTCCCCCCTGCGCTCTGGGCGGAGAGGCTGCCATTTTCCAAGCCGCTTGTTCCCGATACCGAGGCCAAAAGATGCCCCATGCCCATGGCAGAGAATGCTCCCGGGCCCATGGCGAACTGTCCGGGGTGAAACAGCAGCGGTGATCCGGTGTTTAAAGGGTTGAAAAACTGCTGAGTGTGCAGGCCAGACAGCGCGAGACTCTGCAGATGGCTCGCGGTGAAGTGTGAGGGGCTCTCCGTCTGCACCATCAGGGGGGAGAAGCCCTCCTTGGTCGCGCTTATGCCCCCGCTATCCGAGTCCTTTTTGGACAGATCAGTGGGGTCTTTCCTGTGCCTGCTGTCAGGTTTGTCCTTCTGGAGGTTCCTGATGCTGAATATAGAGTCACTGTGTTTCCTGACGTCTGAATATTCTTCCTTCTTGTCATGATGAGGCCTGTCCCTGATGGGGTCCTGGCATCTGGAGGGGAAGGGGGATGGAGGCTCTGGGCCTGGGCTGTTGGATCCAGTTGACCTCTCAGGGTCAAGTTCCTGCTCACTGTCAGTGCACGTTTTATCATCTGATGAAATTCAAATAGAAACACAACAGGAATTAAGTCAAAAGACACAATATCAACGATTGAATGTTGAATAGGCTTTATTACATATCAATTTATTTTGTATTCATTTAATTCATAGCAACAGAATACAAAAATAAAATAAAAATACATCTTGAGATGTAGAGATGATGAATGAAAGGGCACAGAAAGAATCATATAAATATTTCTGTCCTACTGTTCTCATTGGCTAATGTCTAAAAAAAGCACAGTGTTGGCTTTAAATATTTAAATGAGAAGCGTTCATTCTCAAACACACAATGCAAGTATACTTTTTTTGGTTCAGTCATGATTTACTCTTAACATGCCCTGAATTACCGTTTCCTTCCCACATGTCAACACATGTATATGTGTATTATTTTTAGCCAATGTTGTGGCAAAGATTCATGTGTCAAAATTATGAATAAACAAATTGAAAACCCTATTTTTAAGACGTCTTTGTGAATTATTTTGCAGCTAAAATTGTTGTTTCCTACCTGGAAATGTGTCATTTATAAGCTTACTGGGAACATTTTGATTTTTTCAACCTAACCATTAGATGCATGTCAACCTTTGGAGACCTGATTCCATTTAGCCTGCAGAGTAAATTAACCTTTTCTTATTAGTCTAAAAGGTTTTTTGTAAAACATTGGTCGAAAACTACAAATTGGTTAAGGCCAACCAGAAATTAGGAACTATTATGGAGGAGCATAGGCCTAATACACAACATTACCAATACTGAGTGCCTCTCATTTACCCTTCACTCCTGTAAAAAAACACAAGGCTACTAAATTGCTTATAGAGTCATTTATTCGAGGATAAATTCCTGTTTTCTTACCTCGACTGGTTCGACTTAACCTCAGAGGGCTGGACACTGGTCCAGAGGGGGAGTGGACAGGGTCTCTGCCCGGGGTGGGCTCACTTGAAGAGGCGTCTGAATCCCCCCCATCCCGGTCTGCTTTACACTGATCCTCATACATGCGAAGGGATGGAAGCGTCAACTGCTTCCTGGAATTGTGTTGGGGTTAAAATTTGATTTTAATAATTCAAAATAATCATATTCAGAAGTATTCATATTTCAAGTAAATATTCATATTTATTTTAATGGTAATTTCCTTCAAGTGGTGTTGGGACTAAACTGAAACTGAATAATGTAATTCTAGAAATATTGTTGTATGCGCATGTGGGACAAATAAAGGATTTCTTATTTCTTATCTTACCTTTTCTCTCTCCTTCCATTTCCAGTATCTCTGAATCCTTTTGCAAAAGGATTGTTGTCTATCTTCAGCTGCGTGATCTAGAGAAAGACAACAAAATGTTTCAATATAAAACACCTAAAAATTCAGATGAAAGTTAGAAATGAAAATGACCATATGATGAAGAAAGTATAGACGATTGACATATAGGTATGTCCTTGGTTAAAATGCTTGGCCCATGGATCAATTGACTTAATTTATTCTGAATTTATCTCACCAAAGCGAATAAAGACACGGTAAATGAGGACACTGTATATTTTATATTATTGATAAGCTTGATGGCGAGACATTTTTCTCAGGAGCCCCATAAAAAAATAAAATAGGCGACTTAATATGTATCCACAGACAGCCTATCCTTCACCCAGCAAGGGAAAGTGGATAACTTCAACAGATGACTGTTTTATCAATAATTAATAATGTGGTTTGGATCACAATTGCTAAAACAGTATAGCAGTTGGATATAATAGGAGGCAACCAGTTCCACTGTTGCAGAATAGGCCCTGCATCTCTCACACCCGAAACACCCGAATTTGATCAGCTCGAGCTGGCTCGTGCGTTCCTCTCTTCACCTGATTTTTGCACCACTGTTTGCACTACTGTGTATATACACCCCCCCCCCCCCCCCCCCCCCTCCGTACTATATATACCCATCCCATTTTGTACTTATGTTATTTGTACTTCTATGTTATTTGTATCATATTTGTAGTGTATTTTACATTGTATTCTTTTTTTTATTATGTCACATATATGTTCTATCTTTGCTCATTTCTGCCACAGTGAATTCTATGTTTGTAAATCTTGCATAGCGATTAAACCTCATTCTGATTCTGATTCTGAACTCGAGAGGCTCGTGCTTTCCTCTCTTCACCTTAAATGGAACTTTTTGTGGAATTCGTGAATTGACCAATCAGAGAGCCCACAGCTTTCCCATCTGTCACGCTTTGATTGGCCTCAGATACTGTGGAGCTCGCGGACACACTGACGGGCCTAAGTGCCGTCTAATCGATTGGAACTCTTTGCCATACATTTTACGATAACAACAAGACCACCAATGCACCCTGAACACAATCACCAATTGGCTTAACGAGAAAAGCAGTACAGTATAATAATATTGCCATCAAATCTATTGCTGTTTTTAAGAAACCCCAGAATCACACTTTTTCATCAACATCATCAACATTTGTTTTGAGTAGCCTACACTATTGGGTAAACTATGGATCTAAAATTGAAATGTTGGTGCTTATTTCCAGACCCACACACACACACACAAGTCAAGGCAACCTAATGAATTTTAATAGTCTGCAAAAGTTGGGTCAAAGTAATCACACAACCTTGAACATTTTAACAAAGGCAAGTAACATTTTAAGAATGGCCAGCCCACAATTAAAGTGTCATCTAAATCAACTACTGTGCCTACTGCTCAGAGCCTGTCTACAAGACTAGACATAGAGGTTTGTAAAGGTAAAGGTTTCTCCATTCATCTTCCAAATGAGCTAAGCGTACTGTATCAAAGCAGAACAACAGCAAACAGAACAAAATGGCTCCTAATTTTAACCCCTTGTAGGGATGAATAGCCAACAAAGATATTGTGCAAAGTTGATTTTAGACGAACCCAACTTGTGCAGACTATTAAAATTCATTAGATTGTCTTGACTTGTGTGTGTGTGTGTGTGTGTGTATATAGCACCAACATTTCAATTGTACATCCATACTTTACTAAAAGTGTAGGCTACTCAAAACAACATTGTAGACTTTATGCATGCTTACCTTGTCGTTTTGATAGGCTGTAACTGCAACAAAGTCAGTTTCAGGAAAGACATACGTCCTGAATGTGCTGTAGGGGAGCTTGAGGATGTCGTTGGCTCTCACGATGTGGAATCTGGGTTGGTACTTGTGCATGGAGTTCAAAATCGTCTGAGGAAAAAAACCAAATACACATTTCAATGCAAACGGACTTGCACTGTATTGCTTTACTGTTCAACCAATGCATTCTTTAAGTTGGAGGCTTTATAAGCACACCTGTTGTCACATGCATGGAGAGTTAGGTCCATTTGTTTTGCTCGATAGATTTGGTGGTAATAGACTAAAGGCTTATCAAGCATTAAAGGAAAAAATTATCTGTTGTGCAGAATATTCTTCTACAGGAATGTTTTTGTCGACTAATGTTTTTGTTTAGTCACTGTGCCCTATGTGAATTATAAGACTGGACATTAATATTGTATTAACATAAAATCAACCCTATAGGCTGAATATTTCTAAATAAGGTCATTAACACAGCTGGCCTATGTAAATGCTTTGCCTGGCATATAAAATGGCTGGATGTGTTTAAAGTCGGTTTGTTTGCGCACAGGGCAGCTGAAGAAGAACCGTAACGATGTCTTCTATGTCTTTATTTATTTGCATTAATCTTTTCCCTTCACGCACGAGCCTATTTTTACAGTCTGCAAATACAGCGCATCAGGTTGGCGCGCGGCGGAACGTGCAGCGAGTCCCGAGCGCGCGCACACACTGTTTCTGTTCCACACTCAGTGAAGAGACGTCAAAAGACGTCCAAAGGTGCTCTGTACAGAGGCTCTTATGCTTTATCTAATCATGCATTCAAGAGTCCTGGTCGTCTCTGAATAATGCTTGAATAGGGACTACGTTAATGCGTGCATTATTATATATATTACATAATATATATAACAGTAGCCTATGTCAAGAATATGTCGCACTTCGTAACCCTGTCAAACTAATAATATTCTAAAAGGGTATTTGAAAACATATATAGGCTTCAGTGAGCAATAGAATGGAAGTGTCACATTGTCAGAAACTTTGGTCAATATCCAGTTTAACCATCTTAATCTTTGGCCACCATATGATAAAGTATATAGAATTAACATTGCATTAACATAATCTAGCATAATTTTTTTTTAACTCATATGGCATATTGAATACTCATGAATTTAGCTAACGGGATTCGTGCGTGAATCGACGTATACAATATAAATATTGGCTACTTACAAATCCATGCTTGTCTGATATATTATTAGTCAGCTTCAGTTTATGAAAAGCAACAGGCTTGGCCATCCACTGTTCTCCCGTGGCTGGACTATCCGGGTGGATGTACATCCTCTTGGGCATCTCAGGGTCAGCCTTCCCAGCCACCATCCAGCGGGAGTTGTGGAACTTGTAGCGGCAGTCATCTGCAGCCACTATGTCCATCAGGAGGATATACTTGGCTTTCTTATCAAGACCATTGATTCTCACTTTAAAAGGGGGGAACATTCTCCTGGAAGAGAAATGCGTGGAATTAGATCAGTGGTTCATGAACAATGTGATTCAAAGAAATACACTTAGGCCTGAAGAAAATACTGGGGGGGGGGGGGGGGGGGGGGGGGGGAATGAATAAATGATTTATCACAATGTTTCTAAGAAATACACTTAGGCCTGAACAAAACACTGGAAAAAAACATATATTAAAAAATGAATACGTTTCTGTAACAACCGAGTAACCTACATTGCCAGAAGATATAACAAAGCCTACATTAATTATATTTTGAGCAAATTATTAGCAACACCTCGAAGTATGCCAGTTCTATATTAAGTGTATGGTATGATTTATTTAAATGTAACTAGGATAAGTCTGACTTCAGCTGTTCTGACACTATTAGCCCCACTTGTTCACAATCCCAATCCACTTTTTTCCAAGTGACAGTCTGTTTACAAATCCAGAAGCTCAACTGTCATGACAGATTATTTCATTTATTTATTTATTTATCATATTTTGTTTAAATACACAGTTTGCACCCTAGGCTGTGTAATGCACCACTTCCCAGTTGCCTAACACATTTGATGATCGACTATTTCTTATAACAGTGCAATTGATAGCCTATTTTACTGAGAATCAATAAGCTATTGTTTAACAAACCGATAACTGACTACAACCGAGTTTCTTTTACTGTAGCCTATAGCCAAAACAAATATACTAGAATACAAAAACAATATTCTTTGTTTTAAGACTATTAAGATGAATAATTAACTAGATTTTCATAGGTAAAAAAGGAAACAAAACATGCCTTGAGTTAGTGGGTTTTAGGCCCTGAATTTAATTATGTTTATTTGTATCAACCACTCTTCTGTTACATATTTAATACAAAATATCACGTTTTACAAGGTATACTTGGGTACCTAATAATAATAATGCCACATAATATATGTATGTTACATATGTTACATACTTGGGTATAATTGGGTACCTAATAATAATAATGCCACATAATATATGTATGTTACATATTTGCATAGTCTTACCTTCCAGATTTGGTGATGACCATCTCTGTTCCTATCTTGTGAAACTGATCCCATAGATCCTTGGCTTCCAGGGTGACTTTAGGGTCGTCATCCACCTCTTCATCGGGCTCCAGGCTCTTCAGGCTGCGGAGGTGTGCTGCAGCCTGGTGGTGGTGGTGGCTCAGAGCCGGGTGGAGCCCTGCCTCCGCGGGGTCCGGGATGGGCTTGGTGAGGGCCCCTGGAGGCAGGGTGAGAGTCGGGAAGAAGGAGGGCTGGGCGGCCGCTAGGAAGGCTGACATGGGGAAGTCGGTGGGCCGGTGAGGGTGGAAGGGGTGATAAGCCATGGCAGTCCCTGGGAAAACTGGATCTCTCATCGGTGCATCCAAAAAATAATAAGAGAAAATAATATAGAGTGGTAACAAAACCCCAGCAAGAAAAATCTGTAGGTCCGTCTCCAGATATATTTATTTTTTTGCAAATAAATATGCCTAGAGAAAAAAAAATGAAAAATCGGAATTGTGAAGAAGGCAAATCGAGGCGTATTTAAGTTAAAAACTCCCGCTGCTGGTACTTCCACAGAGTCTTTAATATGATCAGTTCGAGTGAAAAAGGCTTTTAACGAAGCTATGAGATCTGAATCTCCTTCCCTTGTCTCTCCACCGCCGGGTCTCTCTCTGAAAAATAAGATAAAATAAGATGTCTCTCTCTCTCTCTGGAAAATAAGATAAAATAAGACGTCTCTCTCTTCTCTCAGAGCTCAAGCAATCCTTCCAGGCAGGACTGCGGAGCTGCAATGGGGTGAGATGTTGCCTGGTTCACTGCAGAACTGTGACTATCTCACATGTCCCTTCCTGCCTGGATCCCTACACTAATGAACCAACACCCCCCTTTGATTGCTGATTTTACGCTTTCTGGACCAATTGTGGCCCCCTATAGGCGTGGTTCTGACAGGGGGTGGACAAGAAGGGTGTCGGAAGCATTAAGCAGTAAGAAAAACATGTCAACAGGGTAAAATATTAACCAATGACAGGAAAGATCCGGGAGATCCCACCCCCTCCCCCCCCCCCCCCCTCCCCCCATCTCTGGAGCCAGACACCGGGTCAGCCCTCAGTTCTTACCCGGTGGAGACATCACCTCGGTCGGCTTGCGATTTATATTCCGATGAGGTCCTCCTACCTTGTCCGGAGCTACTTCCATTCCCGTTTTAAAGCTTTACATTGCTGTAATTATCAGGATAAATGTTATAGGCTACCGGGTTAATTATATTTTCATTGAGCCTGGGCAATAGCCTTAGATAAAGATTTATTTGTATTTTTTGGTGCCAGATTCGCTCCTCTATTGTGAAAAGTGATTTATTTTATGTTAGTTATAGCCTACCTCCCATTTCGATTCGTTAACCTATATAGTTTAAAACATTACAGCCTGGGCTTCTCGGGGTGTGTTAAATAGTCTATATTTAACCTTAAATTGTAGCTCAATCCTCGTTCAGTTGACTTGCCTTTCTTGCTTTTGCGAAGGTTTAGGAATTCTGTATTTCCCAGATCTTGGAGGGTAGATATCTGGAAT
Source organism: Protosalanx chinensis (assembly GCA_030340685.1). Lineage (NCBI taxonomy): Eukaryota > Metazoa > Chordata > Actinopteri > Osmeriformes > Salangidae > Protosalanx > Protosalanx chinensis. The sequence goes on from CM059325.1 coordinate 8,232,472, forward strand.
GAAGTCATTATTACAGTTCAGAATAGGACATTTCCGCGACTCGCTGCCGTCTTGAACCTCTTCAGGGGAGAGAGAGAGGCTCATAGACCCGGACCCTGCCTCTCTAAAGCCCCGGACCCTGCCTCTTTAAAGCCCCGGACCCTGCCTAAAGCCCCTCATAGACTCGGACCCTGCCTCTCTAAAGCCCCGGACCCTGCCTCCTTAAAGCCCCGGACCCTGCCTCTTTAAAGCCCCGAACCCTGCCTCTTTAAAGCCCCGGGTCTCTTTCTGCATCGAGGAAGAGAACCATGAATGAATGACCAGACAGAAAGGGACAGTAAATGCGGTGAGTTCTTACTTCAAATGATGTATTTAACCTTTAGTCTAATGTGTTGGTGCAAAGTCGTCAATGAATTATACAGGCTATATATATATATATAAAATATAGTCATTCATATTTTTGGGGGTCTTTTATTATCAGAATACTGTAGATTGAGCTTCACAAGAATACCATCTATAAACGGTCGCTCATATTTCTTGCATCTCTGTAAACTGTTTCTTTGCATAGTCATGAGGAGGGAGGGTGTCCTTGTAGTGGACAGATATTTGGTCAAACCACATAACACCAAGCTCCATAGCCCACTAGGGTCTCCCCCACGACCCCAAGCAGAAGACCCTCTTGGTCTGAGCTCTGCTGTGTGCCTTTAAGAGATCCATTCTTGGGCCCCTTGATCAACTTAGGTTCAGTTTGTTAAAGAACCGCTTGGCGCCAGTCTGCTGGTCTACCACAATAAGAGCAGTCCCATGTCACTTCATATTCACTCTCAAATCCTTTAGGGGGGCTTTCCAATCCCCCTCCTCACTCAGGCCAATGCAGATGCATAGGCTGGAGTTTTTAGGCTCAGCATGCTCTGTTTATTGATTATTAATTCTGGTCAAAATGTGAGAATTTTGATAAAACGGGTTTCTGTCTACATATGCTTTGATCTCCGCAGTAGACTTTTGGCTCCACTGCCTCCATCCAGAACATCGTCACTTAGAGACATAAAAACTGAAAGAAAAACTGATAATCCTCCAGAATCTGTCAGAGACAAACGGCACATTTCCCATTAACCCCTTAAAGATCAGCATTTAGTGAAGCCAGTGTCTGTTTTCCTTCTGTTATAACAAAACACATTAATCAAAGTTATAAACTATGCATACTTTATAGGATATATGTATCAGAAATTATATATATATATATTTATCAGAAATGGTTATACCTACATATCCCTGTATAGCCTAATAATATGTTCTACGTTTGCTCATTTCTGCCACAGTGAACTCTATGTTTGTTAAATCTTGCATAGCGAATAAACCCCATTCTGATTCTGATTTTAGAGGCTGCACTCATTTTGAATATAGGATAATCCACATTGTGGCTGTTTGCAATATTGCAATATTTATGGCAAAATGCTTCTTAAACTACTTAACAGATGTATCTTGGTTAAGTTATAGTTAGTTATAGTTATTCACGAATGGAAAACTAACCTTTTGGGATAATCCTGCTGGGGCTGATAGGCACTTGTTGCTTTACTGATGGTGGAGCTCTCCCCACACTCTAAATGTTATTTATAATAAAATAAATACACGTTATGTAAATGTAGTGGTTCTAATAGATAAATAGATAGCATTGTGCTGCATCGTTCCCTCTTTATGGAAAACTGATGAAATGATCACAGGTGCACAGAAAGTCATTTTGGCTATGGGCTACCATTATAAAAAAACACACAAAGTGAACACATTTAAACAAGGTTCTGAACTTCTATGGGTTGTTTTCTATATTCGACCCTCCCGAGTCATTAGGTTCTCACTATTTAGCCTACATGTTACCTTATATTTGCCAGTAGTTATAGTAGTTTAGTATCTATCATCCCCCCCCAAAATGTGGATGTGGATATGTGAACACGTACAAGTCACAGGTGCGCACAAATGAAACAAACTTGATTTAAATAAAAAAGTATCTTAAACCAGCACACTTCCTTATCCACTCACATTAAATAACCTACATTTGAATAGGGAAATATCTTACTACATATTTCACTGTGGTTCCAGGTAATTGAAGTGAGACTCTCTATTCAAACAGATGCTTCTGTCAGATTTAGGAGCCACATTCTGAGTGGAAGAAAAAAGAAAAGATTAGTAACACACACAGAATGTTAATGGGTTTCGATGTATATACTTAAGGAATTGATTGCATCAACAATGGTTTTGCAATTACGCTCCATTTGTTGGCTTTGTGTATCCACAATGTACACATTTAAATCGACAATTATGTCATCAACCGAGGCTCTTTCAGATGGTTAAAACCTCCTGCTCAGGAAAATGTGAGGCCAACACTGAACCCAACAATGATCACCTCCACACCTGGAAGGAAATCTGCCCAATACAAAGTTTTATGGAGGATCTTTCAAATCTGAAACCCGAAGATAATGTCGGACGCCAGGGGCTTGTATCTGACAACCTTTGTCCTTGAATAGAAATTAAAATCATAATAAAAATGCACGGTAAGAACATGAGGCGCCATCATTCAGATTCCCGTGTTACTGATACACTGCAGCCTCTCTAATTAGGAACTAAGGCGACTGGGGGTTGGGGGTGGGGGGTGGGGGTGGGTTGGGGGGGGGGGGGGGGGGCACTGTACGACTTATTTGTCTATAACACGTTTTTTTTTCACCCTCTACATTGTTACTCTTCACTTTCATCTCTTCATCTTCTCTCCCATCTCTCTGCATCATCTCCTCTGCTATATTTAGCTGGTAGACTGAGGCCTTGGCGCCAGATCGTTTAAGACCTGTCAGAGTCCCTCATATTTCCCCTTGTCACATGGATACCCAGCTACCACCACCCCCCCCTCTCCTCTTTCTTCCCCATCGCTCTTTCATACTCTCATTCTCGCTTTACTCCCTTTCTACGACCCTCTCTGTCTCTCTCTCTCTCTGTCTCTGTCTCTCTCTCTCTCTCGCTTCCTTTTACTCGTGCATCGTCTCCCTCCTTCTGTCTGTCTCTCTTGCTTGCTCGCTCTCTCGCTTGCTCGCTCTCTCGCTCTCTCTCTCTCTCTTTCTCTCTCTCTCTCTCTCTCTCACACACACACACACACACACACACACACAGACAGAAACACACACACACACGTACCTTCCACACCAGAAAATGCATATGGACAGGTTATTTTCAGAGCTTTACAATTTCTTTCTTGGCTACATTATCCTTCAGAACCTTTGCTCGTATCGGATGATCAGTGTCATTGAGATGAATGTCTAATAATCGACTGATGCCTGATCATCCAATACGACACCCCGACCAGCTCCTGTCCAGTACAGGCCGAGTGTAGTTTGATTTATTTGTCCTTAGATTGCTCTGTTTTAACCCGACGTGCTCATTATGTTGAAAAGCACAGGTCTTGAGAAAGAGCACCTATCTCAGGTGTTAACAGGTGCTGACAGGTGGGGGCGCTATAATGACCCATGGGAAATCAGGAACACCTTTCTGCAGTCACAACTCACAGAAAACATTCAATTTGGGTAAACTACAGCAGACACTACACAGTAGACTGCATCAGATTAAGATGACACTCTCACAGTTGACCTGTACTAAAACTGAACCTCTGTAGACAAGGTGTAGAACTGATGAAAAGGTATGAAAAGGTTGTTCATGTCTTTTATGTTGTAATGTCAAGTTTTTGGTTGTTTTATAACGTCATGTCCCTTTATTGACACAGACAAAGGCTATGGCAACTATTTGGGTTGTTTTATGTTTTATTATTCTTTTTTATTCTTTAGGCTGTTTGAAGTGAATATCACAGCAGAAAACAAATAGTGACGCAGCCTAATTTTCCAGTGGCTAGAGTTTAGATTAGGATATATGAATAGGCAGTATTTCAAAAAGTTACAAATTTCCCTGTCTTTTATTTTATTGTAATTTTATTTTACAGACAAGTCATGGCAGTAAATTGAAGGTGTGGAAATCTCCAAATCTTTAGGGACATTCAGCACCTCCTGTATGAGACCAGACCCTCTTCCTCCCTCAGGTGAGTTGCGTTTTCAATCAGGGACCATAAAGCTGACAGCTACTAAATAATCTGTTATGAAATAAATTCGTCTATAACAAACTATGAGAGGAGCTGCTAGTACTAGGCCTACCTGTTTGATTTATTTAGTAAAACGTTCCCAGTGCTTAGAATATATGTGTGTTGGAATTAATACTCAAATTGCTAAACTTTACTTACATGTTAACTGTAAACCAACATATGTAACACCTGCTGTATATTTACGCAACATTTGGAGGGAGAATTTAGGCAGACATGCAGCTTGATTAAAATCATGTCAAAATCTAGGAAACATGTTAGTTTTAATTTAGAATGATTCACACACCTGAAGCTTATAAATGTAGAAAACCTGTAGCTTCAATATGTTACTAATTTACCGTTAGACAAGTGTTAATCCCTGATTACTGGTATTTTGATGTCTGAGAAGACTTTCACACTTCAGATGCAGTCTATCAGAGATAAATTGATCTAATCTAGAGTAACAGAGACATTACTGTTCTTTATTATTGAAACCTTAATGATCATGATTTAAGATGCTGCAGAACTAAATAACCTGCAGATTTATTACCTTGTTTTTGTCTCTCAATCCTTCCATCATTCTTGACTTGCTGATTTTGAAAAACTTTAGTCCCTCGGCACTACTATAGTATATAGTATAGTAGTACTAGTAGTATATACTATAGTATATATAGTATATATATATATATATATATATATATATATATATATATATATATATATATATATATACTATATATATACAATTTGAATCTATTTGTCTATTTATTTAGCCGTAGTGTAGATTAGTTTAAGGACACTGTCCTGGCTACAGAAGTCATTGTTAAAGAGTTAAACCTTTATGTGTATTCGATGTGTATTTAAATAATTAGTTTTTTTCTTTTCGGGATACACGGAAAATGGCTCAAACGAAACGTAAACGCCTGTAAAACCTTGACATGAGGTTAACATTGTTTCATACATTTGATTTCCACCTTGACGGCAACATTTAATTATATTAAAAGCGCTGCAAAATGACCTGAGGTCTGCCAGAACTTCTTCATACTTCAATTTAATCAGAGAATAAATCACTTCTGCGTGTTTGTTTTTAAAACTTTGCCTCTCACAGATATTCTATCATTGAATTAGAAATAAGTAGAAATATCCTGAACATAATCTTGTTCAAAATAAGGTGATTATATCTGTCCATGTTTGTATCTAACGTTCTCAAACCGAGCATTGGTAAATATTACCACATCTTTTCAACACATTTCACCTCCTGTTTTTAAATGGTTAAAATTAAACAAACCGCCAAATATCCATCAAATGTCTGATACAAGCATTACATTTATGTAATTTATTTCAGCATAATCTTTTCCTTCAAATGAGAAAAATAATATGAACCCTTATTGATGTCAAACGACTGTCACAAGTGAAGTTATACCAAAGTCATAAATTCAAATATCCAGTAACCAGTTGCACACTAATTAACACACCTGTCAAATGTATTTATTAGCCTTTGTAAATATATTTAGGAGCAGAAAAAAGTGTTCATGATAGACATCAGTACAATTGTTGTTTTGAATTATCTAACCTTAGGGAGCAAATCTTAGGCTTTTTAAAATATATTTTTATCTCTCCAGCTATGACAAAAACTGTATAAGCCTTTGTGTTTCAGTAGCTTCCTCTGGACAGAGCCAATATCTCTAAACAGTTATACATCTGTGACAGCAGCCTCCATCATAGCTGCCTCTTCACATCCCCTCTCTGGCCTCTTCATTCACAGGGTGGGCAGAGGATGGCCATCAGGGAGAAAAGGGTGAGACCTGTTGGCTTTGCCAGCCTGGGCACTAGTCCCTCTGGGAGCCATTGGCATGCAGGGCAGCATGTTTCTGTGAAGTGCAACAGCACTTGAGTGTCCAGGCGGGTCAGGGGAGGGTGCCAGGGGCTCGCTGGCATCGCCCGCTTAGCGCCAACCTGCTCACACACCCATAGTTTCAGAGTCACGGTGGATTTGGTTCATCTCAAAGTGAGTGCCCACTGGAACACAGGAGGCTCGGATGCACAAACAAGGGGAGCAGCTGGGACATTCATCGACCACCTTCTCACTTGCTATTTCTGCTTATACTGTTACAGGTTGTTGACAGAAAAAGACAATAACCTTAGCATGTTCTGTGTTTAAGTATCTGGTAAGTATGAAATACATTGTATTCCCTGGGATTCTTACACAATAAATGATGGATAAGAGCACACTGGTGATATCAGAGTTTTTTGTCACTGATAACAGCATATTTTCCTGGTACAGGTTGTTGGGCTGTTCACTTGAATGCTGTGAATGCTGAATAATGTAACACAATTGGATTGTTCATTTTATCTTAAATAATACAGTATTTCCCATACCAAACTGTACATTGTCATAATATCTAAACATTGTTTACATACTATCCAGTATTTTTATGAAGTGGGGACAACACAATAAAGTTTTCTTTACGTTTTAAGAACTACAAACACATATTCCCCAGAGTTGTATTTTCTTTTAATTAAGGTATAGCAAACAATGACTTGGTATTTTACAAAGCATTACAGTTTAATATCAAGCTTGTTCTGCATTATGGTGAATAAAAGTCATGCCCTTTTCTGTAACATGCATCACTATGACAACTGTGGCAGAGATCTTCACATGAGAGAAAGGGTTATATCATTAAACTTTATACAATTCTCTTTGAATTAAAACAAACCAGCACAAATAACTTTTTCAGAACCAATTTTTTGTTAGCTAATGGGGATTTATTTTCAATAGTGCATCAGGCGTCGATCAAGTCATATGTGATATGCTCAAGTATAGTGCTGACTCATTTAGACTGTTAGAAAAGCAAGCTGGCAAATTGTGGATTTAGGTTCAATCTACAGCACATCCCTCTGGAATCATCTAAATCAAAATATTGGTCAGATATGAAATCAGAGGAAGACAGTGATGCTAAAGTTTACTCACAGAAACCATGGTGACTGACATTCTAAATGTATTAATAGAAAAAATAATTGGTCACAGTTTGCAAAAATACAGAGCAGCTACACTTTAGTCAACATCGACATCTTAAGTGAGCTATGGGAAATATTACAAATTAAGTTTAAATTTTTAAAGTACATCTAAATGCATAAATGCAACAACAACAAAAAAACATTTACCTGGAGGTTATGTAACATGGAAACTGGTTTAAATCACGCAGACACAGGTGGAGGGGGCGTCGTCAGAAATCGTTACACGCTACACACTGGTGGGTAGGTGACTACAACTTAAACAACAAATCATCAGATACACAACTCATTCAAACACACATACTCAGATCAGCCGACAAACACAGAACAACCTGCCGTCCGTCCTGTACACACACACAGACGTGTACTGTACACACACTCGAACACACACCAGGCAGGGAGACAAGCCACAACTAGGGGACATTCTGTGGGGGGAAAAGAGAGAGAGAGACGACCATGGCAACATCATTTACCAGGTAATCATCACAAAGATGGAGTGGTTAGACACTCACAGAGGCTTATTATTTGAAATGAGGTCACTGTCTACAACCCAAAGGGGCCTTTTAACGGACGTGGGCAAGGTTGACATGTTGCCAACAGCACATTGCTATCTGAACATAATGAGCGGACTGGGTGCCCCCTGGATTGTCGGGTGTAGTTGTGGAGGGGCAGGCAGGCAGGGAGGAGGGCTTCCGTCTAGGGGAAGCCGCTGGGGAAGAGGCTGAGGGGCTGGCTCTCGTTGGTGGGAAGGGGCGAGCGGTAGCCCTCAAAGTTCCGGGGGATGCTGCCGCTGGTGGATCCAGAGCTGTTACTGAGGGTCTCGATGCTGCCCTCCCTCTGGAGCTCTGAGAGAGAGAGATAGAGAGGGAGAGAGAAAGAGAGGGAGGATCACATCAGGTAAAGATTACACATTGTTTCTCAAATTACTAACGTCACGCACATTTTCAGAATCGGAAGGGGTTTCGTAAGCCCGCGTTTTGAAAAGAAAATACAAATGTTTGAGTTGCGACCGGCTCATCAGCGCTTCTCCTTTAAACAGCGTTTTTCTTTGCTCTCTCTCCCTGTGCTGTTTGAGGAAGGGCCGTACACAGTAAATCAGATCTTCCCTAAACGAGAGGAGGGCTGCACATGTGCCCCGATCCAAGCCAGGACAACACGCTCTCTCTCCCCGAACGCCAATGAGTCATCGACGCTGTCGAGCGTCCCGGACATCCATCAGAAGATGTATCAGATCCCAGTGAACACACCAAACCCCCTTCTTGACCCACTGCACTGGGGGGCAGGGGGGGAGGGGCTCCCTGAGAGGAGTGGAGGCCAGCCCCCTCCCCACTGCTCCTCAACCCCACCCCTTACTATTATTGGAAACGTCCGTGGCCATAAGGAACACATTACAGATATTACATGCCGTAAAACATGTCTGTCGATATATGTATACGTGTGGAATGGTATGTGCGGCAGTTGGAGAATAGTGGGTGATGTATGTGGTGCATTTCCACATAGATCAGACATATACCTGTCAGGCTGTCAGCGTCGTATTTGATCTGTTGTTACGGCTCTTCCCATCAGACGATGGTGGGTGAGCGGTGCCTGGGCGTGCCGCTGAAACGACATACTGGACGCACCCACAAACACGCTATAAATACACATGCCTGCCGGGAGCCGTTTACATAGGGGGCGCTCGGCGTGGAGACAGTCCAACCGGCCGACATAACACAGGAGCCTTGACACCTGTGCAGAATTTAGGGCCCATAGATCTGTGAGAGAACGGATTCAGGTCCACACACAGTGTCAAGCTCTGTTCTGCTTGAGGATGAATGGGAAGTCCCGGCAAAGGCTGCTGACCTCATATCCAAGCTGTCAGTGGGGGGCAGGAGGGATGTGTGTGTTGTAAGAGGGGTGCAGCTAACATACCGACAGGAGCCTATAAATCTCAGCGTGGAAACTGGAGGCAGCGTAACGCACACCAGCTAGCTGCTCTGCTGCTAACGCAGGGCCGGGTGTTCAGGGCCGGGTGTTCAGGGCCGGGTGTTCAGGGCCGGGTGTTCAGGGCCGGGTGTTCAGGGCCGGGTGTTCAGGGCCGGGTGTTCAGGGCCGGGTGTTCAGGGCCGGGTGTTCAGGGCCGGGTGTTCAGGGCCGGGTATTAAGGGCCGGGTGTTCAGGGCCGGGTGTTCAGGGCCGGGTGTTCAGGGCCGGGTGTTCAGGGCCGGGTGTTCAGGGCCGGGTGTTCAGGGCCGGGTGTTCAGTATAGATCCACAGACAGACAGTCCACAATCCAACTCAACACTATCCAACACTCCATGTTCACTCTCAGATCATCACTGGAATGTGTCATTGAGAATCACTTTAATCCAACCAGTGTGATCAAAGATTATTTATTTTAATCTTTTTGATGAAGATGATGTTCTCTGCCGAGGTGGAGTTCAGGGTTGGTTAGAAAATGACTGAACGATTAGATCCTTCACAAAGGTCATCCAATCAGGCGGCCTCCTCTCTCTGTGATCATGCAGGACATCCCTTATCAGTTTTACCCCAGAGTGATAAATCAGCACCTAGTAAACCACAGCGATTACGTTGGCGAGAACGCAAATCTGTAGACTGTCCGGGGTTACCCAGCATGGTTACCCAGCATGCCCTGGGCCGAGTGCTGCGTGTCTTCCCAGCACCTCACCCTTCTGAGCGCTTTCTAATTTGCTCCAGTACATGGAGAGGAAAACACCAGCACAGCTGAAGCAGGGCACAGTAATCCCAGAGGTCGACTGCAGTCTCTACACATCTCTCTCCCACACACACACAAACACACACACACACACACACACAAAGAGAGAGAGGTGGGGATTTATCAGTAAGCAGATCCCAGTCAACTGTAATGATATCACTTTCCCGGGTCTTCAGGCATGCAGAGGTGGTGGCGGCACCCAGACTGAGCCTACCAAACACCTCTCCCCCTGCCTCCCTCTCCCCCTGCCTCTCCCTCTGCCTCCCTCTCCCCCTGCCTCCCTCTCCCCCTGCCTCTCCCCTGCCTTTCTCCCTGCACTGCCTTTAACAACCTGGCTCCAAGTCAGACTGCCTCCAATACAGCCCCCTCAAGCCTGCCTCAGACTTAGAATGCCTCACCTTAACCCCTGACCTTAAGGCTAACTCCTAGCCTAGCGCAGACAAGCTCCAGTGTATGCAGTGTTATTGTAGACGGTGCGAGCTGCTGAACACCCAGTGTAAAGCCCCTAAAGTCTCACTAGTGCAGCTCTAATCCAGCTCATTGTTAGACTGCGAGGAGCCAT
>CM059325.1:8243348-8291127 GCA_030340685.1 Protosalanx chinensis
GACTGAGTTAGATGACAGCAGGGGGGTGTTCAGGTCAGGGTCACATTGTTCCTGGATCGAGTGAAACACAGGCACTAGGAGCAGCAGACTGGCTGTGTGTGTGTGTGTTTGTGATGTATGTTGTGTGTATGTGTGTGTGTGTGTGTATGTATGTGTGTGTGTGTGTATGTACACTACCGTTCAAAAGTTTAGGGTCACATTGAAATGTCCTTATTTTTAAGGAAAAGCACTGTACTTTTCAATGAAGATAACTTTAAACTAGTCTTAACTTTAAAGAAATACACTCTATACATTGCTAATGTGGTAAATGACTATTCTAGCTGCAAATGTCTGGTTTTTGGTGCAATATCTACATAGGTGTATAGAGGCCCATTTCCTGCAACTATCACTCCAGTGTTCTAATGGTACAATGTGTTTGCTCATTGGCTCAGAAGGCTAATTGATGATTAGAAAACCCTTGTGCAATCATGTTCACACATCTGAAAACAGTTTAGCTCCTTACAGAAGCTACAAAACTGACCTTCCTTTGAGCAGATTGAGTTTCTGGAGCATCACATTTGTGGGGTCAATTAAACGCTCAAAATGGCCAGAAAAAGAGAACTTTCATCTGAAACTCGACAGTCTATTCTTGTTCTTAGAAATGAAGGCTATTCCATGCGAGAAATTGCTAAGAAATTGAAGATTTCCTACAACGGTGTGTACTACTCCCTTCAGAGGACAGCACAAACAGGCTCTAACCAGAGTAGAAAAAGAAGTGGGAGGCCGCGTTGCACAACTAAACAAGAAGATAAGTACATTAGAGTCTCTAGTTTGAGAAACAGACGCCTCACAGGTCCCCAACTGGCATCTTCATTAAATAGTACCCCGCAAAACACCAGTGTCAACATCTACAGTGAAGAGGCGGCTGCGGGATTCTGGGCTTCAGGGCAGAGTGGCAAAGAAAAAGCCATATCTGAGACTGGCCAATAAAAGAAAAAGATTAAGATGGGCAAAAGAACACAGACATTGGACAGAGGAAGACTGGAAAAAAGTGTTGTGGACGGATGAATCCAAGTTTGAGGTGTTTGGATCACAAAGAAGAACGTTTGTGAGACGCAGAACAAATGAAAAGATGCTGAAGAATGCCTGACGCCATCTGTTAAGCATGGCGGAGGTAATGTGATGGTCTGGGGTTGCTTTGGTGCTGGTAAGGTGGGAGATTTGTACAGGGTAAAAGGGATTCTGAATAAGGAAGGCTATCACTCCATTTTGCAACGCCATGCCATACCCAGTGGACAGCGCATGATTGAGCCAATTTCATCCTACAACAGGACAATGACCCTAAACACACCTCCAAATTGTGCAAGAACTATTTAGAGCAGAAGCAGGCAGCTGGTATTCTATCGGTAATGGAGTGGCCAGCGCAGTCACCAGATCTGAACCCCATTGAGCTGTTGTGGGAGCAGCTTGACCGTATGGTACGCAAGAAGTGCCCATCCAACCAATCCAACTTGTGGGAGCTGCTTCTGGAAGCGAGGGGTGCAATTTCTCCAGATTACCTCAACAAATTAACAGCTAGAATGCCAAAGGTCTGCAATGCTGTAATTGCTGCAAATGGAGGATTCTTTGACGAAAGCAAAGTTTGATGTAAAAAAAAATCTTATTTCAAATACAAATCATTATTTCTAACCTTGTCAATGTCTTGACTCTATTTTCTATTCATTTCACAACATATGGTAGTGAATAAGTGTGACTTTTCATGGAAAACACAAAATTGTTTGGGTGACCCCAAACTTTTGAACGGTAGTGTATGTATGTATGTATGTGTGTGTGTGTGTATGTATGTATGTGTGTGTGTATGTATGTGTGTGTGTGGCCTCAAATCCTCCTCCTCTGGTTCTTCTGCCCACTCAGGGACAACATGAAGAGTGTTAGCAGTCATACTGCTGCCTCACCCTGCCTGGGAGCCAGGGGTCTACTAGGTGCTTCATACCACAGCCATGGAAAGACAACCAGACAGACAAACAGACAGACAACAATGGGAGCGTGTGACACCAGCTAGCCTAGTTTGGCTTCTCTCATTTCCGCATGGTAACAGGGGCACAATCGTTCCCCACGGCTTCAGTGAATTTATGTTGGGTTGGCACCAATAAAACAAATTCAGTTTGCAACATTATGTGACAGGGCCCAATCGAATTTCGGCAAGACAGTGTTGCAGCAGTCAGCTTATGGGCTCCTTCTCTCTCTCTCTCCTCTCTCTCTCTCTCTCTCTCTCTCTCTCTCTTTCTCTCTCTCTCCCTCTCTCTCTCTCTCTCTTTCTCTCTCTCTCAGTCTCTCTCTCTCTCTCTTTCTCTTTCTCTCTCTCTCTCTCTCTCTCTCTCCCTCTCTCTCTCTCTCTCTCTCTCTCTCTCTCTCTCTCTCTTTCTCTCTCTCTCTCCATCTATCCATCTCTGTATCTGCGTGTCACCTGCTCCCGGCACTGCGACACCAGGTCTCAGACGGTGCGTGAGAGCTCAGTCTCACTGAGTAGGGGCTTGTTTTCTGTGTGAATGTGTGTGTATATGAGGGGTGTGTGTGTGTGTGTAAGTGACCGAGAGCGTTGGAGGAATGTCAGAGATGGTGATTTGTTCTATCATAAGGCATTCCAACTCTGCCTTAGTGTGTGTGTGTGTTTCCTTTGAACCAACCGTTACACTCCGAGAACCTTCACACTCTGGGTTCCAACCAAAGCACAGCCACACACACACGTGCACACATACACTCTCTTCACCCCAGCGTTGCACATAAACACACACATATTTCCAATGGATTACACTCTCCTGGTCCCAATTAGATTAGCCTCCATTACCTCTGTTACTCCCGTCTTAAGTCTGGTGCCAGAGGGACACAAAGACGTAGTCAGTCCAGGATGGATGAGCATGTCTGGGGGGGAGGCTCCAGTCACCCCTCCCCCACACCCCCTGGACACACACACACACACACACACAGTGACCGAGTGGTCCCTCTCCCTTGCTGTGGAAAGGGTTAAGCTACTGTCTCGTGTGGGATGGGAGAGCCCGAGGCGGAGAGAGCGGGTGGGGGAGGGGAGCGGGGTGCGGGTCGGGGGGGTGGGCACAGCGTAATGTGATCAGTAATGAATTTTGCGTTGCATTAGGGGCCATGGCGATGGAGGAACAAGCGCAGACTACAAGTGTCCGGGAGGCTGTCTTAATCTAATGACGGGGCCAGGAGAGAGACAGGGCCAATTACTGAGACAGAGAGAAGGAGCTGGAGAGAGCGGGAGAGGCGGAGGAGAAAGAGAGAATTCTACAGCAGAGGGGACAGCAAATGAATAGGTTCAAATGCGGTTAGGCCCTAATAGCTACGACGCAAGAGAGCATGTGTGCTAGAGAGAGAGAGAGAGAGACGACGAAGAGGAAGAAAGAAAAAGATACCAGGGCAGCCGGCGGGAGGGGAGGCTGTGGTGGAGATGAGACAGGGTCATGGAGTGAGCATGGGGGGGTGGGGGTAGGTGGGGTAGGAGGGCGGGGGGAAGTCAATGCTAAACACATTTTGGCCTTGTGACCCCCTCAGGTCGTTCCCTAAGGCAGCCTTCTCACACATGCCCTCCATGTTCTCGCCCCCCCACCCCCACTCTCCTCCTCCTCCTCCGCCTCCGTGAAATCAAAGGAAGTCATGTTCACTTAAGAGCAAGAGGAGAGGCTCGCCTCTTCCTAAATTAGTTTAACATTTGGACTGTCAGAAAGAACGACACACACACACACGCGTGCACACACACACACTCTCGCCCGGCGCATCCGAACACACAGCATGTACACACACTGTGTATACACCAGTTCATGGACACACAAATTGTGCATCTTCACGAGCAGCGAGCAAAAAATGCCTCGCCCAATAAAGACGCTTCCGTCCTTCCTTGTGTTTGTGTGTGTGTGTTTGTGTGTGTTTGCATGTGTTTTTGTGTGCGTTTGTGTGTGTTTGTATGTGTTTGTGTGTATATTTGCATGTGTGTGTTGGCGTGTGTGTGTGAGTGTGTGTGTGTCACCCACCTGTAGCAGAGCCCAGGATCTCTCTGGACGGTGACTCAGACATGGCCTCAGCCAGTCTCTCCCGGAGCCCCTCCTCAGTGGTGTCCACGGAGCTCACGTGTCTCAGGCCGAAGCTCTCCGGCCAGCTGCCACACACCTCCAGCAGGGTCACACTGCGGTCAAACGGTCCTGGAACACACACACACGTTCATCCCCGTTAAGTACGACCAGCCAAAAAGGCCCAAACTGACTGCAGAGTTGAAACAATGGATCCATCTTGAAGCCAAAAGCCACTGAACAGTTGAGGACCAAGTAGTTCCAAAACTGTTCTGTGGCCCGTTTTCATCCACCTCACACATCCCCAGCACAGAAGAACTAAACCATGAGGAGAACCCCAACGCCGGTTGAGTCGCGGTCGATTTGAACACGGACCCAGTTCGATCCAGGCCTGCACTTCAGCCCTGACCACACCAGCTCAACAAGCTGGACCGTACACAAGTTCCCACAAGCTAAATCCAGACGACCCCAGGCAGAAGGTCACATCCAGCCCCGGCCTCCAGTAACACCTCAAGGAGAGCTGGATTTGTTTCCTGCCGGAGTAGCCTCCTTCTGAGGGAGCCTTACTTCCTCCTCCCCCCCCCCCCCCCCCCCCCCCCCCCCAGGGGGCTGGAGACAACGCTGTGTCTGTCTCTCTGGGACGGGATCAATCTGAGACTCAGGCGGCTAAGTGTCTGAGCACTGAGCTTCCCCTCAGCTGCACTCCTCTTCACTAGTAGACTTCACTCAAGTATGGTCGCCGTGGTAACAGTTAAGTTGCATTCATTCCTTATGCGTCCCCCCAAAAAATCTAAAATGTATTATTGAAAATGACACTGTGTTATATACTGCTAATTTTACCTCCCCCCTGAAAAAATCCATACAAAATAATACACCGTAAAAATATATACTTAGAATGGACCATCCTTATGTACTTGGTCCCTTGCAGAAGAGAATAAATAGTGTTTTGCGCTGTAGTCCGAGTGGGACTCTGTTTAGCCCTGTCACTTAGTACTGTTCATCTTGTCAACACAGCACAGCTCTTTGCACAAGGCTGTAGAACAAAATGGTACTCTGGCTTCAGTCAGGTACCAACACACGCACAGACACACCCGCACACACACAGACAGATAAACAGTATGAGTGTTTCTGTGAGCAGTCAAAGAGCCCTGTGCTTTTTAGGATACCACAGGGTATATCGTCTATCAGCTGAAAACACAGCCTTGGAGACAGAATGGAACACTTCAAAGGAGAGCTCCACTCTGCCCCTGAAAGTTATACGCCGAAGAGCAACTGAACTGATAAACAGAGCGGAAGAAGAGAGGAAGAGATGCGACAGCGAGAGGCACGCCGAGATAGAAAGAGCGAGGAAGGGAAGGAGGGAGAGCGAGAGAGAAGGAGACGAGCAGATAAGGGTGGTGAGATTGAGGGACAGACGTCCCTCTGCTGTGTACATTGATACGTGCGCCTCAGCTCTTTATCCAGACGAGTAGTAGAACCTTCCGGGTTCCAAACGGGCGGGTTATCAGCACAACCCTGGTGTCCTTTGATCTGGAAGGTTCAGTGGCTATCTTGGCCCGTGTGTGTGTGTTCCAGGCCTGGGCTGTGTCACACACACTCTGACCCACTGACAGGTGTTAATGCAGAGGCGAGAGTGTGCACGAGCTGGCCCTGGTCCCCATCGCGATAGCAGGACAAACACACACACACACAAACATGAACAAGAACAACTGATAACTTCTCAGCGTTTTATGGAGGAGGCCGTGTGCCCCCCACCCCACACACACACACACTCCCCTTAAGAAAGCAGGCTCACCTTCAAAGAGCCAAGAGCCTGCAGGGTGTTTGACTGTGTGTGTGTGTGTGTGTCGGTCAGAGACACAGAATACCCTGTGTGCTGTCAGGACAAGCTAAACCTCTCTGAGGTGACATGATGTTGTCATGTTATTATGTTATTGTGTGATGTTATCATGCTCTTTCCCAGGTTGTTGGATTCAGCGTAGAGAACACTGTTCACCACAACGGACTTGTCTGGATTAAATGTTTTAGGATTTGTGGAGAGAGTTCTCATACGAGCAGTGGTGTGTGACGGTTTGTGTGTGACGTTTTACAGTGAAGTACATTTGTTTACATGGAACCACTTGCCCTATATGTATTAATCTGTCGAATAAGGGTTGAATAGTTTGTTTGTTTGTGTGTGTCTTTAATAATCCCAGCAGCAGGGCTTGTGTGATTGCGAATGTGTGCATTAGCGTTTTAGCAGTTGGTAGAGTCGTAACCTGGCAGGTGTTTGTGTGTATGTGTGTGTGTGTATGTGTGAGGGGGTGTGTGAGGGGGTGTTGTAACAATGAGGCTTGACCTAGCGTGTTTCCCTTCTAATCTGAAACCTTGTAGCGCCAGAGCAAAGAACATACCCACAAAGATCACACAACTCTCCAGAAAAACGCTCGCTCAGGATCTCATACAGGAGCCATGCCTATATAAGGGAAAAACCACAGGCTTCAATGTCGTGCTGGGGTCATCTCCACCACAGCAAACAGCCTCATCTTCTCATCTCCCAGGCTCCAGGAGCAAGGGTGAGGTGACAGGCAACATGGAGACCTCCTACTGGGGATCTTCTCACACCTGTCAGATCCACTAACATCAATGGAGAAGAAGTGATGGAGTCATGGAGGACGAGAGAGAGAAAAGGAGGAGGTGAGAAGAACGGCCCTACTTGACAGCTGAGGTGCGTCCAGGGAGTGGGGTGACACGGACAGTGTGTGTGTGGTTGTGTGTAAGGGTAGTGTGTGTATATGGACACGGATGTCAAGTTCGAGATGACTCCCTGCTCCTTCTCCTCTCCTGCCTGGTAACATCCTCTCCCTCCATCTCATCCCTCCGTCCACCGCTCCACTCTGCTACCACAGACCCCCAACACTAGAACTTTCTTTCTCTTTCTTCCAAAAATCTAAAAATGAGACAAGCAGGACAATAATTGTTGTAGCTCACAAGGGTGAGAGAGAGAGACAGAGACAGAGATAAACAGAGAGAGAGAGAGAGAAAGAGAGAGAGAGAGAGATAAACAGAGAGAGAGAGAGAAAGAGAGAGAGACATCAAAATTAAATTAAAATCAAGAAACACGCTTGGGGTGCGTGTTTTTTCTCATCATGGTAAAACCCTGATGGATTAGTTATTCCCCAGCTGTTAGTCTCCTACTTATCTCTCCCCTCAGCGCTGGTTTCCTTGAAGATTTAATCAATGTGGGTGTGTGTGCGTGTGTGCATGTGTGTGCGTGTGTGTTCACCTTTACAACAAGGGCTCAGGAGGACACAGCTGGTCACACATTCACACACACCGGTCGAACACACACACACTGAACACCAGGCCGGCAACGCAGAGCTTGGGAGGAATACCACGGTCTCTGAGCTACCTGGTGGCTGACAACGATGGCAGCAAGCTTCGCTAGCGCTAATTCAATTAACCTTTACTGTGCTGGGGGGGGGGGGGGGGGGCTAGGATTCAGGTGGAGCTAATGGCGGTTTACTGCACCTTAATGGAGGTCTGTGGTTTTGTGGCTGCGAGGTCATTTGCGTTGGGAAAACAGGGACCTTCTGCTTTGAGGATGGGTTTCTGTGTAAATTAGCGATGTTACTCCTTTTAGTCATTTAACAAAGTTGTCACCTCGTGCCATGAGACAAGCTTTTTCCACAAAAGCCTCATATTGGTTTACAGGACCGTTTAATAGTTAAACATTGAGAGCGAGGCCTGTGACATTTCCACTGGGTCTCGTTGCGTATGAATGAAGGTTTCGACCCCGAATGGAACATTTGTCACTTTTCCTGACTAGAGTGGCTGGACAAGCTTCACTAGGCAAGCTTGTGCTTTTGTTGCTTTGAGGAGTGGATGTGTATTTTCGGTGTGCGTGCAGAAACTTGGTTGGCGTTGGTGTTGGAACACACTCTCCTCACACAAACAATCTCAAGTACCAAACCAATCTGGAATCATACAGACGAACAACATTGGCCTGTGCTATGAACCCAGAGTGATATCCCCAGTGTGTGTGAGAGTGTGTTTGTGGCTGCTGAGGCTACTGAGTGTGTGTGTGTGTTGGAGTGTGGGGATCAGTGAAACACTGTGTGTGTGTGTTGTGTGTATGACAGAGAGTGCTGCTGGTGTTGTTGGTAGCAGGCAGTGTGAGTGTTAATGGAGCTGTAAGCTCCCTGGATTAACGCCTGGTGATAGGTAGCTCAGGGGGAGTGTGTCAGCTCCTTCATGGTAAAACCTTCCTTTCATTACATTAGACCTGCTTTTAAATCATTTACTCCCCTTCCCAGCCACTCCTGGGCCTGGCCTGAGTGTTGGTAATCCCAGTCAATACCAGGGGCCTGCCCAGGGCGCTTTAGTCACCGCCAACGTGTCACACACACACAGAGATAGAAACACTTTCCGAGAAAAAGACCCACCAACACTCGGCCACCCAGAGAAAGACAGACACACGCACTCCACCTCACTTTTCACTCTGCACTTAAAAGCTTGTTCCCGAAGCGTCTGGGTGGAAAACACTGTAGGCTCATCCCCCACCCCCCACCCCTCACCCCCCCCCCCCATAGCAGAAGTGAGAGGGTCTCTTTGGGCCTGTGTGTGTGTGTGTGGCACGTCTGCTTGACTTCACTGGCAAAGAGACACAGCCTAGAGGGACACACACACACACAGACGACAGCCCACACACACACGCATACACACACACACTTTCAGACAAACAGGACTCTGTATTTTACCTGCGCGAGTAAAGGCTGACTTAACATAGTGGACATTCTTTCTCATTTAATGTACAGAGAAGAAAAGGTGACCTGGTGGAGAAAAAAAACTGAGATCAAAGAAAAGGCGGGAAACCAGTTCACCCGCAACACAGTCAACACAGGCTGAGGGAACGTAACAAGGCCACAGAGATCTAACACATAATCAGCCTGTGCGTGTGTGTGTCTGTGTGTGTGTGTATGCGTGTGTGTGTTTCTGTGTGTGTGTTCACTGATGATGACTCAACCTACTTCCTTTGTAATCAAGAGGACGAACCCTTTATTACTCCTAAGCGCAGAGATGTTGAGGAGGGTTGAACAGATTGTGGTATGGAATAATTAACTGTTGTTTACGTGTGTGACTGTGTTATGTTGTCGTGTGCAGACATACGGGTCATGTGCTCGCGTGCAACGACCCTGAGCCACACACATACACATCCATGTTCTGCGTTTGGACTGTTTAAACATACAGGGCACAGGTTGGGCTCTGAACGTGCGTGTGTTTGTGTGTGAGTTTGTGTGTGTGTCAGATGAGTGTGTGTATCCCTCATTTTATATTATGCAGGCGTGCCAGATTAAGTGGTGAGCACACACACTCACACATACACACACGCGCTCGCTCCCAGTTATGTGGGTACCTGAGAGGAGCCTGATTGGTTGTTGAGAGTCCTTGTGTGCGAACATGGCTACGTACTCACACACGCACAGAGAAAACAGAGAGGCACAATCAAAGGAGGAAGTGGTCTGGTATCTCACAACAACATGACAAACAACAACATGATGGCAGACAGAAGCCCACACTCCTTGTCCTCCATGTAGGATGGGTGTAATACAGGATCCTGGACTGGATGTTTTTATATCTCAGACGGCTGAGCATTGGGATAGTAATCAGAAGATTGCTTGGTTTGATTCCCGGCTGTGCCAATGCCTGTACTGTACGTGCTGTAAATTGCTCTGGATAAGAGCCTCTGCTCGAAGGCTAAAATGTCAATATATAGCCCTGCTACAAGGTGCCGGGATAAGTTAAGGGCGAGTCCAAGCCTTAGCTAGGCTGGGAGGATGAAGAGCTATCTGAAGGAGTCCACTCTCCAGGCCAGGAGGCTGGGGCTCACAGCCAAGAAAGGGAAATGAATGTGGCTCTCTTCCTCCCTCCCTTCACGTTTTCAGGTTCCCTCTCTCTCTGCGGGGCCCTGGGGGCAGTAATAAACGGGTGAAAGGGGCACCCTGGTCATGATTAGAGGGGAGCGCTACGTTTGACACGGACCAGACCACGAAAGAGTGTGTTTGCTGACAAACTGCGGGTCCTCTGACAGCGCGGGGCATGTGAGCATGTGTGTGTGCTCCTATGGTCTAGTGCTCCGGGGGTCATGCAGAGGGTAACAGAACCACGCCTTAACGCACCCCCAAATAACGGGAAATAAGTGCCAAGGCTTTGAAGGGGTTCTCAAGTCATTTGTGGAAACCTCTGCGTGTGTGTGGACCGTACAAGCCAGAAATAATCACAGCTCATTTATTTCTCAGCTAACTCTAGTTCGGGGCCACTTTGTTGCCCAGAGAAGCAAGGTGCACCAAAGCAGAGGCTTGTCCAGACCAGAGGCCAGCTACAAGGCCAGCTACACACTTCACACTGAGCTAAGTTGGGAGGACAGCTGCCCTGGGGGGGGGGGGGGTAGGTGATGATGATGCCATGGTCGCCATGTTGATACGTTTCACAGTGACCTCCACACAACATATTTACAATAGAATACAGCGTGTGAGTTCTCAAAGGTCCAGCCTGCTTCTCAGCACTCAACATGGAAGGCTTCAGCAACAAGACTCAACCTGGAACACACTCTGGATCAATGCTCCATCCGAACTTCAGGACAACAAACAACCAAGCTAGCAAGACATGTCCTTCCAGCATCTCAACACCACAGGGGAAGGAGAGGGAGATGAGGTAACTTGTATTTGCGGCTTGATGGACCTTGGAACAACTGGAGGAGACCAACTGAATGGTTATTAACGGTAACCTCCCTTTATCCACTTTCCTCATTCTCAGAAGAATGTGTTTCTTTTTTGGTACCGTATTTTTTGCCAATGAATGGTCTATTTTCGATCTTTTTTCATATATAAAGCGCACTGGACTATAAGGCGCATTAAGCGAGAAAAAAAAGTCTGATAAATCAGTCGAAATAATATTGTGGTGAAGCACAGTATGTATTACTCCGCAACGCTCCTGGCTACGGTAGCCGTAATGCTGCAAGTGGTGCGGCTTTGTAGTTGACCAAAGTCGTACTAAAACATTTTGACTTAGCGCTGTGAGCGCCTTGTACCACACAAAAATCGCTTAGAGGTCCGTAAACAAAACCAAAATTAATCCATATATACGGCGCTTCGGATTATAAAGCGCACTGTCGTTTTTTGAGAAAATTAAAGGCTTTTAAGGATAGTCTGAAATCTGACCCTATAGTCTGAAAAATACGGTACTCTCTTTCTCCTAACCATCTCTCTCTCTCTTTCTCTCTCTCTCTCTCCTAACCATCTCTCTCTCTCTCTCTCTCTCTCTCTCTCTAGCCATCCTTCCTGCTCTCTCTGTCTTTGTCCAGTACTTATGTCCACATGGTCCAAAGTCCAAACCTGTGACTGTGGTAACACACTGCTAATAAACACTGAGTGGTTTATCCAGACAGACATATCAACAGGAAACAGCCACAGGAAGTCATCCAAGACCCAGAGGAGCGCTGGAGTGGGTGGGTTTATGTAAAACACAGTGTCATCTCTGCCACTGGCATGGAGAGAAGGTAGAGTGAGAGGAGGGAGAGAGAGCACCAGAAAGTGCCAGAGTGTGAGGGAGAGAGTGCGAGAATGAGAGCGAGAGAGCAAGAGACAGAGAGAGAAGAGAGAGAGGGAGAGAGAGAGAGAGAAGAGAGAGAGGGAGAGAGAGAGACCACTGTGATACCAGAGGCCTCAGCTGGCAGGCAGGGTAGAGGAGGGGTGAGGTCCACACATATCCACACACACACCCAGAGTGGTGCAGGGGTCCTGGCCCTGTCAGAGGGAGTTATTCATCAGCTGGGTGATGGCTGCCATGGAGAAGCACCACAGGAGGGACACAGATCTGATGGATTGTAGCTGTGGCTTCACCTGACTACAGTCTGCTGTGCCCCTCACATGCACACACACACACACACACACACACACACACTGACACTTTAGTATCTAAGGTTCTGAAGATCTACCCTTGGACATGGACAACTATACAGTTCTCTCGCGCACTCACACACTCACACACCCACACACGCACTCACACATGCACGCACACACACCATGACCGTGACTTCTGGAGCACACTCTCTGAGCACGATGTCCCCCCCCCACCGCTGCCCAGGGGTCACGGCAAAGCTCACGCAAGAGGATTCTGGGAGCCTACTTTGTGACAGAAATCTGCACCAATCCCATTTGATAATGACTCTCAGTCGCTCTATGTGTCTCTAAGCTAAAGACCTGGGATTATCACACACATGGCGAGAAAGAGAGAGAGAGAGAGATATGGACAGAGGGAGGATGGAAGTGAAAGGAGGAGGGAATGAAAGAAGAGAGGGACTGGGGGATGACTATGAGAAGACAGGAGAAAGGTGAGAAGGGGTGAAGAGAGAACGTGAAATAGAGGAAGGAGCAGAGATCAGACACTACAGGAATTAGGACAGGAAGTGACGGACTGAAGTGAAGGACAGGAGGTGACAGTCCCTGTCCTGAGCCATCCCCTTCTCTGTCATTCCTCAGATAGATATTTTGTTCCCCCTTTATTGTTAGCATTGTGTTTCACGATCTTGAATGGGATAATGTGTCTGTTAGAGTGGGTGTATATGTGTGTATATGTGTTAGTGTGTATGTACATGTTTGTTAGTGTATATGTACATGTGTGTGTCAGTACGTATGTTAGTGTGTATGTACTGTATATGTGTGTGTAAGTGTATATGTATGTGTGTGTCAGTGAGTGTGTTAGTGTGTGTCAGTGTGTGTGTGTGTGTGTGTCAGACGGTGGTCCAGTCAGACTGCCTCTGGCCTCCAAACAAGCCTCATAAATCCTCTGTCCATTTACCTGCAGTAAAAGTGTCAGGGCCTGAGCTTTTATTAGGCCACACGCACACTACACACACACACACACACACGTTACAAACATCCCTGAGCATTTAGGCTTCTAGGACTCCATTGTTATTGACAGACAGTGAGTGGCACAAATGTAATGATATGATCCTAATGACATTAGCTTCATGGGCCTGTCTCTTCCACTGAGGCTGTGCTGGGACTGTGACAGCTGAGGAGGGCTGACATAGCAGAGACCCTGGAGGAGACGACGACCACACGCAGCAGAAGAACGACACAGGATCATGCTTTCATCTTTTCGCACTGATCTAGGGCGATCAGTTTCACAACTGCCTCCATGCAGACTCCGTTCGTATTCCTCCATTGGCCCACATGAGGACGCATCGAAAGTTTATTTATTCATTTATGTTACATGGATTAAACGAGGACAGGTTCAAAGTCAAACACAAAAGTAAAATTAACCGAAACGTGAGAGTTTTTCTCTCCTGGTCTCAGTGTGTGGCTGAATGTGTGCGTGTGTGTTTAAAGGAGGGGTGGGGAGGAGAGTGGAGAGGAGGAGGAGGAGGAGGGGGGGTTGGCTGTCAAAGTACAAAGAGCCAAAAGACAGTAGGTATCCAGACCCCCTCCTCCTCCTCTCAAACACACACACACACACTAAAGAGCAGGGCAGTGAGCGCTGATATGTGTGTGTGTGACATCTGGGAGTGTAATCAGCAGGCCTCTTTCAAGAGAAGCCAAAGCAAACGTGGCTATACCAAATCCACTTTACAGATCATCGATCTAGCCTGGCCAGGTCCAACACAAACACACACACACACACTTGCACTACAAGGGGAAAGCTAAAATGTTAATCCAAAACTCTGATGTCATATCTGCTTTTGGAGTATTTTCTGCACATCTGTCAACAAAACTAAAGTACCGGAAAGTTCACCTCTCAAAGTCTGTAAACAAACATGTACAGAATCCCATGGAAGAAAGCACTGGGATAGAATGGACAAGAGGGGTCTGTCTACAGGGGGGAGGAGAAGGGGGTTCTGGGCTAGAGGGGTCTGTCTACAGGAGGAGGAGGAGGCTCTGAGATAGAGGGGTCTGTCTACGGGGGGGAGGGGGCTCTGGGATAGGGGGGTCTGTCTACAGGGGGAGGAGGGGGTTCTGGGCTAGAGGTGTCTGTCTACGGGGGGGAGGGGGCTCTGGGATAGAGGGGTCTGTCTACAGGGGGGAGGAGGAGGTTGCTCTGGGATAGAGGGGTCTGTCTACAGGGGGGAGGAGGAGGGGGCTCTGGGATAGAGGGGTCTGTCCACAGGAGGAGGAGGGGGCTCTGGGATAGAGGGTCTGTCTACAGGGGGGAGGAGGAGGGGGCTCTGGGATAGAGGGGTCTGTCTACAGGGGGAGGAGGAGGGGGCTCTGGGATAGAGGGGTCTGTCTACAGGAGGAGGAGGGGGCTCTGGGATAGGGGGGTCTGTCTACAGGGGGAGGAGGGGGCTCTGGGATAGAGGGGTGTGTCCACAGGAGGAGGAGGGGGCTCTGGGATAGAGGGGTCTGTCCACAGGGGGGAGGAGGAGGGGGCTCCGGGATAGAGGGGTCTGTCCACAGGAGGAGGAAGGGGCTCTGGGATAGAGGGGTCTGTCTACAGGAGGAGGAGGGGGCTCCGGGATAGAGGGGTCTGTCCACAGGGGGGAGGAGGAGGGGGCTCCGGGATAGAGGGGTCTGTCCACAGGAGGAGGAGGGGGCTCCGGGATAGAGGGGTCTGTCCA
Source organism: Protosalanx chinensis (assembly GCA_030340685.1). NCBI lineage: Eukaryota > Metazoa > Chordata > Actinopteri > Osmeriformes > Salangidae > Protosalanx > Protosalanx chinensis. Next base: position 8,258,010 of record CM059325.1, read on the forward strand.
CAGGGGGGAGGAGGAGGGGGCTCCGGGATAGAGGGGTCTGTCCACAGGGGGGAGGAAAAGGGGGCTCCGGGATAGAGGGGTCTGTCTACAGGAGGAGGAGGGGGCTCCGGGATAGAGGGGTCTGTCTACAGGGGGGAGGAGGAGAATGAGAGAGGACCTGATGATTGTGCCACTGACACCAAACACACAGAGGTTACAGGGTGAAGGGTGCTACACTTAAGCTAAGACGGCCCCCGGGTGCCCAGGTTCGGAGCCTGTGGATGCACACTCACACATGCAAACAATCAGAAGCATCCCTAATATTGCAAAGAGCTTCAGACAATAGAAACACACAGAAACACAAAAATAATCATGTCATGTTTCTGTAGCAATTTTCTGCAGGTAGCTAACGTTTTCCTGGCCAGATAAAAAAATGAAAACAAATAAACAAAGGAATATTGTTTTAGGTAGGAGTGCAGATTTTCAAAAGGCCTAGATCAGGATTTAAATGGATCCAGATGAGTTTGGACAGTTGGTGTGTAAAAAAAGAGAGAGAGAAAAAGCGGCACGTCATCGATTTTCTTTGGGCAACAACATTTTAAAACAATAAGAGTGGAGAGAAACGAGCACACACACACACACACACATGCTCGTGCATGCACACAGCGAGCATGTTTGTTCACGTGCGTCCAATGAGATGAAGCAGAAAATGGAAATCGCTAAGGCTGATTTCAAACTTCATAGAGCGAGAGCCAAGACAGAGTGAAACACAGTGGTGTTGAGCGACTGTGTGAGTCTGTGTGTGTCTGTGTGCGTCTGTGTGCGTCTGTGTGAGTCTGTGTGTGTCTGTGTGCGTCTGTGTGTGTCTGTGTGAGTCTGTGTGTGTCTGTGTGTGTCTGTGTGCATCTGTGTGAGTCTGTGTGTGTCTGTGTGTGTCTGTGTGCGTCTGTGCGTGCGTCTGTGTGTGTCTGTGTGTGTCTGCGTGTGTCTGCGTGTGTCTGCGTGCGTCTGTGTGCGTCGGTGTGTGTCTGTGTGTGTCTGTGTGAGTCTGTGTGTGTCTGTGTGCGTCTTTGTGCGTCTGTGTGTGAGTCTGTGTGTGTCTGTGTGAGTCTGTGTGTCTGTGTGCGTCTGTGTGTGTCTGTGTGCGTCTGTGTGTGTCTGTGTGAGTCTGTGTGTGTCTGTGTGTGTCTGTGTGCGTCTGTGTGTGTCTGTGTGAGTCTGTGTGTGTCTGTGTGCGTCTTTGTGCGTGAGTCTGTGTGTGTCTGTGTGAGTCTGTGTGTGTCTGTGTGCGTCTGTGTGTGTCTTTGTGCGTCTGTGCGTGCGTCTGTGTGTGTCTGTGTGTGTCTGCGTGTGTCTGCGTGTGTCTGCGTGCGTCTGTGTGCGTCGGTGTGTGTCTGTGTGTGTCTGTGTGCGTCTGTGTGAGTCTGTGTGTGTCTGTGTGAGTCTGTGTGTGTCTGTGTGCGTCTTTGTGCGTCTGTGTGCATCTGTGTGTGTCTGTGTGCGTCTGTGTGTGTCTGTGTGCGTCTGCGTGTGTCTGCGTGTGTCTGTGTGTGTCTGTGTGTGTCTGTGTGCGTCTGCGTGTGTCTGTGTGCGTCTGCGTGTGTCTGTGTGTGTCTGTGTGCGTCTGTGTGTTTGCTAGGTGTAAGTGTATAAACACACATCCATAGAAAAGCTGCCAAGTGCAGGAGACAGCCTCCATTGAGAGGCCCAATGAGCTGTGTCTCTCTCTCAACACACACACACACACACGCACACACACACGCACACACACACTCACACACACACGCGCACATACACACACATATCATAATGAAATTATGTCTCAATTTCAGGGAGGGCCTGTGTCTTTTAATGTGCTGTTAAGTAATACTTATCAAATGCAAGCGTTTTGGCCAAAACTCAGACGCATCTACTAAGTCCAGGCAAGTATTGTTTACTGCTCCCAGTGGAGATTAATAGACTGCTTGTGTAGAAGTTGTGGCTGCTATGTGGCTCTGTCTGAAATGTGTGTGTGTGTGTGTGTAACATTAGCATGCTTCAACATCAGTCTTTGGCGGCAGATCTACCAGTTTCCACACACACACACACGACCAAACCTGAATATTTATAGTCTAAACATTGTTGAGTGCTTAAACGTGAGGATTAGACCTCCCTGCTGTGGAGAATACAGGTCAACAGAGGACTGATGTCACATCCTGCCAGAGACACAGAGAGGAAGAGAAGGAGAGAGGCTATGATGGAGAAAGAGACGACAAAGGGGAGATAGAGAGGGAAAGAGAGAGGGAGAGAGAGAGGAGGAAGAGAGAGAGAGGGAGCGAGAGAGGGAGAGAGAGAGAGGGAGAGAGAGAGAGAGAGGGAGAGAGGGAGAGAGAGAGAGAGGAGAGAGAGGGAGAGAGAGAGGGAGAGATAGAGGGAGAGAGAGAGAGGGAGAGAGGGAGAGAGAGAGAGGGAGATAGAGGGAGAGAGAGAGATGGGGAGGGAGAGAGAGAGGGAGAGAGAGAGAGAGGAGAGAGAGGGAGATAGAGGGAGAGAGAGAGATGGGAAGGGAGAGAGAGAGAGGAGAGAGAGGGAGAGGAGAGAGAGGGAGATAGAGGGAGATAGAGGGAGAGAGAGAGATGGGAAGGGAGAGAGAGAGAGGGAGAGAGAGATGACACAGAGAGGAGTAGGCCAGACAAGCAGGATGAAGTAACCATCCCCAGATGAACAGTGTGTGTGTGCGTGTGTGTGTTTGTGTGAGTGTGTGTGTGTGTTCCGAGCAGCTGCAGGAAGGCTCACACTGAGAAAGAGCAGGACGCCTTGTCATGTGCTGCAGCCACAGGACTGGGCTGGAGCGAGGGGGACACACGGTATGGAAAGAGGGATGGAGGGAGTCTGCGGGAAGCACCCCCCCCACACACACACACACACACACACACATCAAAGGATGTGTGGCCAGAACCAGTTCCAGAGCTGTGGCCATGTGGGGAAAACAACAACATCACACACACACACGCAGGCATGTACAATCACTCACTCACACACACACACACAGGCATGTACAATCACTCACACACAGACACACACAGGCATGTACATTCACTCATATACACACAATCACACATAGGCATGCACATTCACTGTCTCACACACACACACACACACACACACACACACCAAACATACAAAGCCCACATAATGGGCCGTTTCAGCACCAGGACCACAGCTAATACAGTAAATGACAGGGCAGCAGTGAAAGGCAGGCCAGGCTAAATGTGACAGTGATTCTCTGTGGATGTGTAGGTCTGAGTGTGTGTATTTTTGTGAGCATGTATGGAAATGACTGTGTGAACACATGTGTCTGTGTGTGTGTTGTGCGTGTTTATAGCTCTAACACTAGAAGTCCCAAACTGAATGCCAGATGGTCGTGTGGTACAGTTCAGGGTTCAAAAGTCCCGGACCACAAGGGCTTGATGAAACAGTCTGGGCTCAGACCTGCTCTTAAGACTCTGCACACATCACACACTCTTTCAGACACACACACGCACAAACACACACACACACACCAGCAAAAACCTTCAGACACACACAAAGACACACACACACACCAACAACATTTTTCAGATACACATACACACAACCCTGATTAAAACTGAATTCAGGTCTAACAGCCCAATTCCATTGGGGTATTGTTGAAATAAACACACACATACAAACATACACACATGCACATACCCACACTCTCCTCTCAAACCAAAGAAAGACATCTCAACACTTTTTCAAACTACAACACTTTGTTGTTGTACTCCAGGCTGCTCTCCAATCAGAGGGCCAGATATGGCCTCCAGCTACAAGCATGTGATCTCAACCCAGCTCAGCATGTTTTCAGGTTTGAGGGATTGATCATATTTAATCTGGGATCCTGGTTTTATGAGCAAGCATAAAACTGAGCGTATAATAGCCATCACAAGGCCAAATCTGTCTCCATGGCTGCACTGGGCAGCTATGGATTAGTAATGTGTGTGTGTGTGATATATGAGAATGTGTCACCTACGAATAATGATGTCAGTGTGTTTCTCAGAGTGTCTTCATGGCCGTGTGTGTGATGACTGTGTGTGTGTGTGTGATGACTGGGTGTGTGTGTGATGACTGTGTGTGTGTGTGTGTCAGAGGAGCCGACTCCTCCTCGTCACAGGCCTTCTGGTCCATACATCAAATCTCCCGCCGTGAATGTGTCTCCTCCCCCACTGTGCAAATTTGTCCAATTAGCCACGGCCCCACGGGGTGGCTCGGCACACACACGCACGCACGCACACACACACACTCAGAAAGGAGAAAGAGCCCCCACAGGGTCAGAATCCAACGTGAAACAGGGGCTGCCACTGTGTGTGGATTAGGCAACAATAAAGTACATTTCACAGACATGCTCGTTTAGCGGGCTGGCTCTCTATCTCCCTGGGGCCAAAACACAGTGGGGCCCCACCCCTAATCCCCCCCCCCCCCAAACCCCTACCCCCTAATCCTCCCCCCGCCCCATCCCCAAGCCTGAGAGTTCAAACCGTGACCTCTCTGACACTCAGCACTCACTCAGGGCCCTGCCTTCATCTCAGCACCAAAGTCCACCAGGTTTCACTGAAAAGGAATTTCCTGAAGTCTACGGCTTCAGCCGTACGTTATGTACAGACCCAGAGCCCAGGCCAGTCCAGCAGCCAAGCGGCCAAGCCCCTAATCCCCCTCCAACCAATCCACTAACCCTGGAATCAATTAGAACCTTAAACACCCCTAACCCCTGACACCCTCATCCAGGCTCCAGTCTACACCCATCCCCTGGATCCTAAACCACAGTCTGCTCTTTTACTGCAGTAAGCCCCCCACATGTACATTATGCACACACCCCCACCCCCCATACACACACACACACTCACAAATTCTACTCTGCTCCCCTTTTGTCCTGATAGGCTCATATTCGGCGGGGTGTCATGATCCTCTCCTCTTCTCACCTCGCCCTGATCTCCACCCCCCCCCCCCCCGCCCTCCAACCCTCCCCCCGCCTCCACCGCCTCCACCACGGCACGTTGCCACAGCGCACGATTATCCCGCGGTAAGAGCCTTACCCCTGGGCTTCGGAGGGGGCCAGGTGCCAGTTTCAATGGAATTACAGTCTGCCAATCCTTCCACCCCCCTCCCCCCACACCCCCCACACCCTCCACAACCCATCCTGCCAACACTGCCCACATACTCAGGCCAGTGACACACATCAGCCAACAGCAGAGCTCTAATCACAATTCGGCCTCAGAGGAAGATGAGCAGCTCACAGCGTAGAGGGCATTTGGTATTAAACTGTGTTGATGAACACACACACACACACATCCGGATGTCTGTGTGACCTAAAACCCTGATCAGCCACATGTGTACTGATGCTGCTAGCCTTTTGGACAAGCCCACAGTCCCACACTCAGGATATACTGAACCCTGGGAGTTAAATGTTAGTGCGAATCGATTCAAACAGGTTATGCTGGGCAGACTGGGTTGAATCAGACGTTTGAGTCACAAAGCAGAAGTTTCTGTTTCTAGAACGTACCGTGGGGTGGAGACAGACAGACAGGGCTGTGTCTAGGGCTATGTGGCGTGTGTGTTTGGTGTGTGTTTGGTGTGTGTTTGGTGTGTGTTTGGTGTGTGTTTGGTGTGTGTTTGGTGTGTTTGGTGTGTGTTTGGTGTGTGTTTGGTGTGTTTTTGGTGTGTGTTTGGTGTGTGAGTGAGCGTGCGTTCTGGTGGGAGGTGGCCAGATGCTCTAATCAGTTTGTCACGTAAACAAATCCCTCAGTAGTCTACACAGTTTAGACTGCTACACTGCTGCAATCTCCATGATCCCTCCCCTACTGTCACACACAACCCATCTGCACGCGTGTACAGGGAGAGGCGGGTCCTGTAGTGCTACGGTGTGGGAGTTACGTGGATGCGTGTGTATTGTACAGTGTGGTTGTGTGTATGTGTGTGTTTTACCACCGGACAATCAGAGAGGAGGAGTAAACTGGGTCATTTGGTGTTATTAGACAAGCAGCAAAACAACTTTGCCCAAATGTTGTCAGCATCGGAGATTAAGCAGAGTGGAAGGACGGGGAATCCAGAAAATTCCCTCCAATTTCTGCGTAATATTGACAACGGACTTAATGGTCCGAAAGGCCAGGGAAAGGAGGAGTGAGGGAGGAGAGAGGAAAGGAGGGGAGGGGAGATAGGAGGGCAGGAGACAGGTTTTGTGGCTTTGCTGGGATGGTGTGTTTGTGTGAATGTGTTAGCGTGTTGTGAGACGTGCTGCATGTATGAGCTGTGTCATGGCTTGCGTACGTGCCAGTGAGGACAGGGGTGTTTTGGTGGATCTGGACGTGTTTTTCAGGCAGGATAAATCCTCCTAAACCTGGTGCTAATGTCTTGGTGGGGATGGGTTGGAGGGTGGGAGAGGGTTGGGGGTGAGAGAGATTAATAAGAAATCATTCCAAGCGCTTTAGCAAGCGCTAAGAATCTAAACCCGTTGAATCTATTTTAGCGGACGGATGATGAACTTAAAAATAGCCTTCAGCTTCCTTAGCAACACTTTGAGTATTTTGTATGGTTGGTTTGGTTCTTGTTCTGTTGAGTAAGGATGATGGGAACTGAAATAAACTTGATTAGACTAGACTTGACTAGATCTAGACGAGTTATGTCCACTGTTATGTGAACAGTGGGCTCATCAAGGAAGCTAATATGGTGGCTGGAACACAAAGTTTGATCATTATTTGGCCGAAACAACAACATTTTCATTTACCAGGAGGGAGGGATGACTGATAATCTCTGTCTATCTCTTTTAGCTGCTCTCTCTCTCACTCGCTCTCACTTTTCTCTCCACCTTCTGTCTCTGTCTCGTTCTACCTTTCCCAGACTCTTTCTCTCCCTCACCCTCCCACCCCTCTCTGCCCCTCCCTTCTGTCTGGAGCCGCGGTGCTGTAGAAGTGTCTGATGTGGCCCGTGTGTTTTAGTGGCCCCTAATGAGACATCAAAGAAGGGCCCTGACCCTTGTGGAGGGGCCATGAGGACACTTAAATCATGAAGCTGATGAGACGGACCACCTTCCCCTGCCAGGGGGCTGCAAGAGGGGGGCTGCACGACACGGCTATGCTTGCTACACAGGTAATGAGACAAATACAAGCAGACACACACACACACACACACACAGGTGACGCATGTACGCATTCAGCTAACTCAGCGTACACGTTGAAGCAGAACTCCAGAGAGACACACTCCAGTCGCACACTCAGCCGTAAACAAGCACTCAGACTCCCTCAGCGCCTGAGATCTGGACCTGGATCCTCTCGGGTCACCGCTGCGCCTGACGGTGACGACCATGTCCACTCCCAATGAGCGGCGTGCACTGAAAGACACGCAGCCACGCTCAGAGGGAGATGATCTCAAAGTTAAAGAAGGGCTTGATGTACAACGCATCAAACGCAATGAACCAAACCAAGCTGAATGGATCTGTCATAAATGCAGTCCGGTGGATCCTGTAGGACCCTATACAGACGGCTCACATATCAGTTGCATGATATCATACATGCTACACATCAGCCAAACGATCACTTTCTCTATAAGAAATCAATCCACCCCTCGATGCACTTAGAGACAGGAGAGAGGCTCCGTATTGTGAAGGGAGAGTTCACAGTCTGACAACACCGGAGATAAACACACATAATTAGTCACAGCTACACACACACACACACACACACACAAGGGCCACTGGAGCTTTCAGGATGTATCAAACACGCATGCAGTAGAGACGCACCCAAACAGAACACTGTACACACACACACACACACAAACACATTCACACACATCTGACATGTAAACGCATCGCGTCCTGTATGATCCAGGCTGGGTGAAGTGTCATGTTTCCTTAATGTAATGGAGTTTGATGGAGGGTGTCATGTGTCCAACAGGACTGCTGTTTTATTAGCACAAAGAGCACTCTGGGGGGCTCAAGTTTACCAGGGCCAGACCCTCTCTCCACACACACACACACACACACACGAGCACACACACACTGGAGATTCCATGCTGTCAGTGGCATCCCAGACACACACGCACACGCACACACGCACACACACGCACGCACGCACACACACATGAGCACACACACACACACACTGGAGATTCCATCCTGTCAGTGGCATCCCACACACACACACACACACACAGACACACACACACACATGTCCAGTTAACGCTAGTCTGTAAAATCCAATAACCACAGTGGAATCTTCAGACACTCCTGCAAAATGATCCACCTTGTGTGTGCGAGTCTCAAGCCACCGGTGCTACTGAATATCCTCCATACAAGCAGCACTGATGCCACAACTCAGCCCTTCAGCCTGTCAAACTCCTTCCCACAAACCACCGCTCCATCCAGTACCATCATCCTTAGCTTCTCTGCTGCTGAGGAGAGGAGAAAAAAACAAACACGCTCAGAAATAGTGACACAAAAAAAACGACAAAACGAAAGATGACTTGGAATAATTGTGATTATTTGGAGGAGGAAACTGAAAATGTGATTGATTGGCCACTGCACCAGTTTTTGTTAGAATTTGACAAATTCTAACGTATATAACAAATGTAAATATTATAGAAAAACTGGATGGAAGGTGAAACAGCATTGATTATTGAACAGGATATGCCATATGGTCTAAAAGCATCGATACTGGATCTACTTCCACTGGCTGATGGGGAAGTTAGCTAGTAGAATTCCCTTGGATGCTAAATAAAATGTCAATGTGAAATTTGAACAACTTCATATGAGTATCCAGGCTTTTTCCCCCCCAAATATCGATGTGGACGTCTGGAACGATTCCTCTGGAGTCTGTTGTGGAAAATACCGTCTCGGGAGTAACATCAAAACGAGGTCTCCACAAGAGGGGAAAAAAGGGGGTCTTGATTGGGCCTAAAAGAGCTCGGCTCATATCGTGTTCCCGCTTCTTGATGATGTAGTCTTCAACACGTATCATGTTCACGCGATACGCTAGCATGTGGTGTGGGAATGGTCTGCTCAGCGAAGACATGGCAGATACACGCATCGCACATGCTTCCGTGCCATTATAACCACATTCAGACCATGACTGTGGTAGCACCTCATCGTCCATATTTTGTTCAAAATCTGTAATAAATTGAGCTGAACTCTTTCTTCATCTGTTCATCGTTTAACTCGGCAACAACAGATATTTTTTCAAAGCCAAAAGAATACATCAAAACCTCAGTAGTAGGGTATTGCTGTTTATTGTTTTGCCCACCTACATCAGCGACAGTTGGGAATTGTTTATGTGTGGAAGTCATGTCAGAAAGTTTTATGAAAAACAAAAGAAAGACCTTAGTCATTTCTGTGTTGAGTCCGGAGAGACTAAGTCATTTTGTAGGCGGACAGATATGAAGTCAGAGTTGGTGTGGAACTCTGAGGCAGCGTGTTGATAGGCCATCATCCCAGACAGTCTTCACAGTGTGGGGGCAGCAGAGGTGACTCAGCAGCCTCTTCCTGGAACCTGAGATCTGTGGAAAATATCCGGGGCGACTCGGGGCACAACAGGAGCGCCTGGAGAGAAGCTGCACCCACGAAGCTCCCCCACCATAACCCCTCCAGGCACACAAGCTTTCCCAGACACAACACACTCCACAACCCCTGACCGAAAAAGAAAAAAAACACCACCCCCTCCCCCACTGTGATGGATTAGCCCATGTCCATAGAGGTCAGCCGGGGCTGGACTGGCTCAAATGCTACTGATGGGAGAGTACTGCTCATCATGCTCCACCTCTAATGCCCTTTGGGCGGTCTATGACTGAGAGGTTAATCATGAAGAGAGCAATCTAACCCCCGATGAAGGTAATGAATGTGTGTGTGTTTGTGCTGACAGCGCCTGAGAAACATGTGTTCCAAATGAATCAGCTATGGCACAGTACCCGTCACCCTTCAGGGTGGGGGTGGGAGTTCTGAGAATCCACATACTTCCCTAAGAGGGAGCAGGGGGGCAGGGGGGGGAAGGGGGGGGAGGGCAGGCTACCTGAACCTGCTGCCACCTGCCCTTCACCCCGTCACCCCTCCATCCTATCCAGCAGAAGCCCCCCTAGCCCCCCTACCCCCCCCCCCCCGCCCCCCCCCCCCCACCACCACCCCTCCCACCCCAGGCCAGCTCTCCTCAACACTTCAGTCTGACTGGGTCAGCAACTGCAACAGCTGGCTGGAGATTAAGCTGTCCGACAAGCAGGGTAGTGTGTGTGTGTGTGAGAGTGTGAGAGTGTGAGTGTGTGTGTGTGTGAGAGAGTGAGTGTGTGTGTGTGTATGTGTATGTGAGAGAGTGAGTGTGCGCATGTGTGCATGTGAAAGAGTGAGTGTGTGTGTGCATGTGAGAGAGTGAGGGAGCGAGTGTGTGTGTGCATGTGAGAGAGTGAGGGAGTGAGTGTGTGTGTGCATGTGAGAGAGTGTGTGTGTGGCACCTGTCAGCCGAACCAATCCTCGCTCGCTCCCAGTGTGTCTAAGCTGGAGAAGAGGGAGCAGCTAGGGTCCTGCCTGTCCCCAGTCTGGAGCCCAAACACAGCAACATCACAGACACCCTAACCTCCCTAACATGGGGGAGGCAGGTGGCTGAGCGGTTAGGGAGTCGGGCTGGTAATCAGAGGGTTCCCGGTTCGAACCCACCGGCTGTGCCAACATGACGTCACGTCCTCCGCCAAGGCACCTCACCCTACTTGTCTCAGGGGGGAGAATGTCCCTGTACTTACTGTAGGTCGCTCTGGATAAGAATGTCTGATAAATGAGTAAATGTAAATCAAACCCCCCCGCCACCCCCTCTCCCCCACCCCCTCCCCCGCTCCCTCCATCGGTCATGGTACCAGACGCTCTTCCAGATCAGTGTGCTATTAATGGTACTTATCAACACATGAGGGTGAAAAAGGTCTGCTGATTTTACACGCTGATCCGAAGGCCATTCCCCACCCTCCCCCATCCGCCGCACACCCCCCACGCCTGGTCCCCCATGCCCAGACCCCATCCCGCACACCCCCCAGGACTGTTCCCCCACCCCCCACGCCTGGCCCCCCACCCCCGGCCTCCCAGAAATCTGACGCCTGCTAGCGGAGCAGGGTCCTGACAGAGCTCTCAGCGCCCAGCGTGGCTCCACCCTGACGGCTATATCAGCCTGGATCCACACACACCCAGCCTGGCCAGGGCTTATCATTAAGGCCTGCTATCCCCTTTGAACCCCCTTACAGGAATAAGGTTAGCTGGTGGTGTTAGTAGTGATTTGTTGATATGCATTTTGAAATTAAATTAATTAAATATCCATACTATAAAAAGAGAGCCATATTATAATTTGTTATAATGTTTATAAATTTTTGCATTGTATCCCATTACATTACACTGTGTGCAGTGGGCTGTGTTGTATTGCATGGAGTCACTGTTTCATGCTACTGTTTGCTAGTGCTATATACACAGCATCACAGTGGCCTGATGTGTAGTGTTGTGAGGTGTGCTGATCTGGAGAGGCCTGGGAGGCAGGCGGGCCCCTGTGGGCTGCCTGGAGGCCCTGGACCTGGCCTGCTCACTGGGATGGAAAACAGCCCTGTGCTCTGGTTCTACTCACCCAGAGCTTACAGCATCCCAGAACCACAGTAATCACACACACACACACATCCGCCAACAATCCCGACACACTACACACCTTCCTTCGTACATACACACACACTAACACACACACACACCTTCCTTTGTACATACACACACACTAACACACACACACATACCTTCCTTCGTGTACACACACACACACAGATACACAATCTTTCTCTCTCTCTCTCTCTCTCTAGACACATAGTCCAGACCTGTCAGACTCCCTTACCAAGGTTAGATTGCATTACACCTCAGGAAAAAACACACACACTTTTAACACAGTGTCTGGCCGCCGTGTCCAGAGGAAAAGTCATTAAGTGAAAAAGGATAAGTCGGAAAAGATAAAACATTCCCACGTCTGGGAACACAACACACTCCCCTGGCATGCTCCCAGGAATTTCATAAGATCCGCAGGAGTGCTAGCCGAAGCCATAAAACTAAAACAAGACTTTTCAAAGAGGGCTTCCCTTTTTCTGTTTGAACACTGAAGAGTCAACCGGTACAATAATGTCAGCCTGAAGCTATAAATGTCACAAGTTACATTTTCACCCCAGTTCTCCAGAAGAACGCTAGCTCGTGGTAATATTAGCTGTTGTGAATTGCAGACAGGGGCAGAAAAAAACACAAAAAACACATTAAATGTCCAGTCGTGAATCAGGTTGGATAAGAAGTGTGTTTAGAAGCGTTTGGCTTTTTTCCCCATTCTTAGATACGACCACGGCCACGATTTTACCAATTACATATGTTAAAAACCGAAAACTCCAGTCAAAAAGAAAGAGGCTGTTTTACATAACAATCCTGATAATTCACTTGTCAAAACTTCAAAAAGAAAAGCTTTTCTCTCTCCCTGTGGGGGGGGTGACTAACTCCCTCCCTAACGCTACTGAGATCAGCGTTTTGATAAGAGTCTAAATTGAATCGGATTTGAAGGTGACTCCTTGACCTGAAAAAGAAGTTTGGCGCGGAAGGCAAATCATTTACGTCTTCCTGTAGGTTTGATCTGGGGGGCGCCATTTTGTATTTATAGAGACGCCATTACAGCTCCTGCTGCCCAACAATGTGAACTCTCCAAACTATCTTTTTGGTTTTGTCGTACCACACAAACATGTACTGGTTCAGTTTTCTGGTCTTCTACATGGTTTCCTGCCATAGCTTAGGAAGTTGACGCAACACGAAGACATTAAACGGGATATTAATTTCAGTATGAGAAAGGAGGAAGATGAAAAAAAGAAAGAAAGAGGGAAGAAACAACCATTGGAAGCCTCAGAAAGCAATAAATCAACAGAGGAGGACCAGGGTTTAGCTGTTGAGTGTTTTTCCCATAAGAGACTTGGGAAAAAATCCTGAAATCCTGTCAGATTTCTCACTTTAAAAACTATTAGGCGGTTTTCACCTCATCTTTCAGGGAAAAAGGATCCCAGTGTCTCGATTCCCTCCCACGCAGAGCACACCTCACGGCTCCGGTGTGGCGGTGTACACACACACACACAACACACACAAGGAGGAAAAGTGCCCCAGACTTCAGACTCTTCTCCATATCCTTCACTCAGGCAGACAAAGAGAGTGAAGGATGGAGGGAGGAATATTTGAAGAGGAGGAATCTCTCTCTCTCTCTCTCTCTCTGTCTCTCTCCCTCTAGCGCTGAGTAAAGTGGATCAACGCCTCGGACGCTAAAGTCTCCTGAGTGCATCCTCGAGTGTGTGGGTGTCTGCACTGGGGCCACGCTGGCTACCCTGACCGCCCCCGCCCCCCCCACACACACTCACACACACTCACACACGGAGACACACACACTTAGGCCTAGCTGTGCTCGGGGAGGGGAGGGGAGGGCAGCTAACTCCAGTAGCTAACGTCAGCACTAAGCAAACAGAGAGAGTTGATGATGTGTCAGATATACGACTGTTATTCTAAAGCTCTGAGAGTGCTGTGCGAGCCTGTGTGTTTCCCGGCGGGGGGCTTGCTTGTCTAAACCCCCCCTACTCCTTCACCTTGGTGTCCTCCAACCTCAATCTCTCTCTCTCCCTCCCTCCTCTTCCTTTTCTCTTCATCACTGAGTGACTGACCAATGAGCAGTGAGTCATGTCTTCGCTTATTTTTTCCCACTATGCACAACTTGCATGTTATTTCACGCAGTCGATCAAAACATCCCTAAGCAATTCACTCATATTCACTGGTGAAGTCCAATCACTAATATACTATTGATGGAAGTATGAAAATACATAAATGCAGCATCACTGTATCCTTTTAAGCACAAGCGTTCAGTGACTGAACCTCTCTGCAGTGTTAAGGCAGTGCTCAGGCTGAACGCATGGTTCCAGGAGTGTGGTAGCTGTCCAGATGTAATGAGGGCCTTGTGTATTGCACGGTTTATTTTCCTAGTGTTATGTCAGCAGTCTAACTGACTGTTCTGTCTCTCTGTCAGGCCTGTCGATGGCTCTTAGACACTCCTGGTTGCAGGAAGTCCCCTGGAAGTGAATGGGGACCAGCACACACACACACACACACACACACACACTAAAACTGTTGGCTCTGCCTCTGGGTGGTCTGTCTGTCTCTCCGCACGCTGCACACACACACACACACAAATCACAGCCTAATTAGCCTAACACTCCACGTGGTGACAGTTTCACTCTGTCGGGGAGGGGGGTGAAGGAGGGGCAGAGCGAATGCACAGGTGAGGAGGTTGGTGCCTGTGTGGTGTGTGAGGGTGTGTTTGTGTGTGTACAGCACTTATGTGTCAACGCTCTCGTAGCCACGTCTCCACCCCCCTACCTGATGTAAACTTCCAGGGCGTGAATTAAGAGACACGTCCTTAGCTTGGGCGGGGGGGGGGGGGGGGGGGGTGGGAGTGGGAGGTGTTAGTTGTGAGTAGTGCTAACAGGCTACATGTTCTGTTCCACAACGACGTCTAATGATTTAAGATGAACACATCTTCAAAGTCGTGAAAGCTAAACATCTGCTGTTCATTCGACGAACTTCCACCAAAAAAGACTCAAATTCCCTGGAGAGCTCAAAATGAGCAGGAAGCTTTGCTTCCGATCGCCAGACTAATGACAAACGAGGCCCTGCCACCCTCTGTGGAACAAAGATGGCCGACTCTCAGGGTGACAGAGTCGTACAAGACTAGCCAGACCACCAAGAACTGGGAGCCACTGCTTGCTGGGAGGACTTTGATTATTATGCCTGTACTCCCTGCCAGGGCTAAATTTAAGCATTCCCATAAAGTCCAGCAGAAATAAAGAGTGGGAAAGGCCAGGCCTCTGCGTGTGTGAGAGAGGGTGTGTGTGCGTGTTTGCGTGTGTGTGTGTTTATAAGTAGGAAGTGGTGTTTGGGCCTCAGACAACTTGGAGTTTGTGTGAATCTGGCTGTGTATGTGCGTTTTGCATGTGCGTGCGTGTGTGTGTGTGTGTTTAAGGTCCTCTCTGGTCAGAGCTGTCGCACAGTCCAGGGATAATAATAGGATGGCGTTAGACGCAGTCAGGCTAAAGACAGACTTCCCACGTTTCTTTGCTGGTGACACTCGTATCATTTTTAAACTCCCTCTCTCCCTCCCTCTCTCCCTCCCTCGCTCCCATCCTCCTTCTTCTCCTTTCCCCCATCCTTCCTTCCCTCGAGGACTCACAGGACCCGTAAGCAAAAATATAAATACAAATACAAAAACACAACCCCCCCCCCAAAAAAAACGACAACGTAACGCGCACAACTCCCTGGGAAACTGGACATTCCACGTTTATCTCCGATTAAAAATAACTTTTTGGGGAAAAGGGGGATCAATACTTTCCCTGCCATGAAAAACGAGGGGGGAAAAACGAGCAGAAGTAAGCTGTGGAGGAAGAGGAGGAGGAGGAGGATGGGACGCAAAAAGAAAAAGCGTGAGAATTTTGATGACATTTGGCACAGCTCTTTGTCAGGACTCAGGATGTGTCATTCCCATGGCCTCTCATACAGTAGCCAGCTTCTCAGGGCTGACGCTGTGCTGTTCTAACACAGACTGGGATCCAGAGGTTACACCACGCACTTTCAACTGAACCAGGAACTGAGGATCCCAAGGCCTGATATCAGGACTAAAACCTGCATCATCCACTAGTCATTTCGTTTTTCCTCTTTAAAAAACGGCATTCGAAAGTCCAAAGGTTACACCAGAAAAAGTCCCGTACAGAACCAGACCCTCTGAGGCGGTCAGTGGATCCGAGGGACGACTCTCCACAACGCTTCAATCTCCCGCAACCCAGGAACTGCTAGCTTCAAGGGGAGCGTTAGGTCACCAGTGCCTCTTACTTGCTTTGGCTGCCTTCTTCCTTTTCAAAGGATTTCTTCATGGTTTCTGTCAAACACGAAACGGCTATTTTTCACCCCATTAAGAACTATCATTACACCCGAACAGTGAAGCTATGATTGGTTGGCGATGGTAAAAAGTTGTCAAAACACAATTATGTTCAAAAATACGGACGAGGATAGAGAGAATGAAAGGCAGAGAGAGAGAAAGAGAGGAAATTGGAAAGCCATACCATAATATCACCATCTCTCTTTGCCCCAAAATAGAAAAGAATAACATGAAACCTATCACTTTGTGCCGGAGAACTTAGAGGGTAAATGATGTGAGTGGTTGACCCCCTTTCCACGCAACTCAAGGGATACTGAAAACATAACAAATAAAATCGCTCTACTGTCATGGATGAAGAATGAGCGTATCAAAAGTCGTACCCAGCCTCCGGTTCTTGTGAGACTGATTCTCAGTTGAGGAAAAGCTTTTGCACGAAAACTAGAAGCAATTCATCATCGGTCGTATCGGAAGGAAATGATTTGGTACCATTGGTCTGTTTATATTCACTTAGTTTCAGTTCAACTGACACTCAGCTGTTAACCATGTAAAAAAAAAAACTGTGCTACAGCCATAACACTTTGGGTTTGGTTTTGGTTAGTCATTGAGTGTGTGTGTGTGTGTGTGTGTGTATGTGTGTGTGTGTACATGCACAGAATAGGTTTCAATTATTCTATAAAATTAGAAACATTCTCTGTACATAACCGCAGATGCACAGCTTGATGCTGTGACAACAGACACCCCATAATAATGTGTCTGTCGGTCTGTCCTCTGTTACTGTCTCCCTCTCTTCCTCTCCCGCTCTCTTCTTTATTTAATGGTGTATCTAATAAAGAGGATGGCTTGTACGAGAGGAAAAAGAGGCTGTTAAAACGATTGGTGTTACTGGGGGCTGGGGAATAGTGATGGGACGGAGGGAGGGGGAGAGCAGAATACCTTCAGTAATTACTGGATCTGCACTGTGGTTTAGAACTGGGACTACAAGACGAACTCTTGGGTAAGGGGCTTCAGCTGGGCCTGGGTCTCAGGCCTGGGGGGCTGGGGTCTGAGGCCTGGGGGGCTGGGGTCTGAGGCCTGGGGGGCTGGGGGCTGAAGCCTGGGGGCTGGGGTCTAGGGCCTGGTGCCAGGCCTGGTTAGGAAGGGCCTGGGTATGCATGGCTGGCTCGACCCGGGCCGGAACAGTGACACTAAGCAGAGGAGGCTGCCATACAGCCGGCCCTCGCTCTCCCCCCTCTCTAATCTGGCCTGATTTATAGACCTCCTCTCTTCCTGCCTGCACTGCTAGCCAGGGCCTCTGAGGCTGGAGACAGGCTGGCGTCCTCCTGCTACACACACATACACACGCACACACACACACACACACACACACACTGCCGACACTGTACACACAGACACACAAAAGCGCAGGCTAGTAGATGTGTAACTTGCAGCATGCAGTCCAGCAGTATCGTTCGGATTGGTGCTCAGTATTAGACTACAAGCAGATGACTGTTACAGGCAACAGTGACCAACACTCACTCACACTCACTCATCCACCCACACTCATCCACCCACACTCATCCACCCACACTCATCCACCCACACTCATCCACCCACACTCATCCACCCACTCTCATCCACCCACACTCATCCACCCACACTCATCCACCCACACTCATCCACCCACACTCATCCACCCACACTCATCCACCCACTCTCATCCACCCACGATCATCCACTCACACTCATCCACCCACACTCATCCACCCACTCTCATCCACCCACTCATCCACCCACACTCATCCACTCACACTCATCCACCCACACTCATCCACCCACACTCATCCACCCACACTCATCCACCCACTCTCATCCACCCACGATCATCCACTCACACTCATCCACTCACACTCATCCACCCACACTCATTCATCCGCACTCATCCACCCACACTCATCCACCCACACTCATCCACCCACACTCATCCACCCACACATGGAGGGAAAACCTCATCCTTCACAGCAATGTTGGGTAACAGAATACATGGTTTACACCTTATCTCTGCTGGAGGATTCATAGTGACACACGGTCAGATAGGCAGACCCTATCAACATGCTCAGGCCTTAAGTCTATCTGTGGAAGGGAAACTTGGGTTCTTGTAGCCTTGTTCAGCCCTGTCCAGCCCTGAGCCAATCCCAGGGCGATAAAGCCTAGCGCCCCCTGACACGCTCATTCATTCATGTTCCCTGGGTGCTGTTCATCTCACACGCACCAGTGACACGGTCACATGCAAGCGATTAGTTATTATCATGTTAGGCTTATCGTCTGAACGGGAACCAGTTTTACTGTTTACACGGGCTAATGGGATGCCTGTGGGTCTGTAATAGGAATAGTAAGACCTAGAAGATTCTCACTCAGTGCTTCGTCCCTCTGTCACACACACATACAAGACGCGCACGCACACACACACACAGGAACCCTCAGACATGCAGACACACATGAAGGGATTCGCTGTGGATTAGGGGGCGATTAGGGTATTGATGGAGTGCCGGTATAAAGTCCAGTTTGTACTCTATGGTGTTTACAGTAGAGACAGTTATCAGTCTCTCTTCTACGCAGCAGCCATTATGTACTTAGACCAGGGTAAACACACACACACGTATAAACAGTCAGAGAGACAGGAGACAGGGAGAGAAGAGCAGACACACACAATCCACCTAGGATCATCGCGGCCGGTGATGCTCAACCCACCACAGACCAGGACATGATCTAGGAAGGTAGGAGATCATGTGAGGTGGATCAGACAGGAACGTTCTGATCCCCAGATCACCCTGATCCTCCCTAATCCAGTCCGGGTTACAGACACTCAAGCAGTGGCCAGACTGGATGGTCTGACCCGACTCCTCTGCAGGGGGAGCAGGCCAGGCCGCTGGGCGGGACATTGTGGACGTTCCCTGATACCAGGAGTCAAGGCCATCCTTCCCACGCGCTGGGGGCCAAGTTCAACCCAGTTTAGGAAAACACTAACTACCAACCCCCACCCTCACCCCCACCCCTGCTCCCGGCTCAGCTCTTCAGTGAAGACAGTAAGTGATTGGTCGAAACACCTCCCCCCGCGGTGGACCCTGAGCTGGGGTCAGGTTGAACATTTCCGCCCCGGTGTAGGAGGTGAGGGTTAGGGGAACATGTGTGCTGATCCAGGGTCAGGGTTTGCTCAACTGTATTTAAGGAGAAACATATTGTACCTGCATGATAACGTGCTGGCGGGGGGGGGAGACCTGATATTGTTTTAACCCCTGGATGGGGTGTTTGGACCAGGGTTAGAGGTAGCGTATGATGCACAAGGGGGATCCGCAAGGAAAGACTCCCACTGGGTTTTAATTGGCTGTCGGGGGGAGGGGGGGGTGGGGGGTGGTATGATTCAGCCTCCTCAAATGAAATTTGGCAACATCATAAAAGCAGACATGGGAGGTTCAGGGAGAGTTCAGACCTTGGGCCAGACACTAATACACACACACACACACGCACCAACGCCCACATGGCCCTCATAGTGAGGCATTTACACACAGACATACACAAACACACAAACACAGGCAGACAGGCAGACCCCTCAACTGTTTTGCTTCCCTGCGCAGGTTTCAAATGGGAGGGATCTGGAACAAAGCATTACCCTTTTAGCACTCCAGACAGACAAAGCCTTTAAGCAAGCCATCTCTCGTCCCCCCCCCCCCCCGTCCCCCCCCTTCTAATTCTCCCACTGTACCCAGCTCTAGAGAGCCAAACGAGCTTCCTCGTATCTCTGGAAGAGTTAGTGTGTGAATGTGAACCCAGCTCTGGGTCTATTTTCATTCACAGGAACGTTGGGATGGAGGGATGGTTGCTGGGTTGGGGGAGATATGGGAGGGCGGCTGCCAAAGTTCATCCTGAGCCCTAATTTTAACATCCACCACTTTCCCTCTCTCACTCTCTCAGAGGAGCAGGGATCCTAATCGGTGGGAAGCTGTGGAGGCAGGGTTGACCTGAAGCAGGAAGAGTGTGTGTGTGTGTGTGTGTGTGTCCAGGGGGTCCCGGGAGAGGGCAGTACCCTGGCAGGACTTTGGGGATTGCGTTCCCACCCTTAGGCTCTCTTCTTCTCCTCCTCCTCCTCCTCTTCCTCCTCCTTTCTCTGTCGCTCCCTCTCTTTTGATCGCCCCTCTTGACCGAGGCCTTTTCCCAGGGCTATGCCCCGCTTCCCACAATGCCCCTCTTTGGCTCAGTCTCGCGGCTCACTCGACCCTCGGCCGAAACTGTCACTGTTGACCAACTCAGTGTCCTCCCCCCCCCTCTCTCCCTCTCCCTTTCTTCCTCTCTCTCCCCCCCCTCTCTCTCTCTCTCCCCCCCCCTCTCTCCCTCACACTCTCTATCTTTCCAGACCTTTCTCTTTCATCATCCAGTTACCAGCTCTAGGCATCACCTCCATATCCCTGATCCCTCCCTGCGTGCAGCTGGTCCTCTTGTCTGTGGTGCTGGGTGCACTGCGCCCGCCCGCCCGGCCTCACGCTGCAAAAGAGCCACTCTTCTTTCTGTCACACACACCTCCGACACCAGGGTTGAAAGCCCACACGCGCCGCGCACCCACACGCGCCGCGCACACACGCGCGCGCACCCACACGCGCCGCGCACACACGCGCGCGCCACACACTCCCAGCGTCTCCAATCAGTTCTTATCAACACACACGCTTGTAAGCGTGAGGACAAGGGGGGGGTGGATTAGGAAACTGTGTGTCTTCTAATGCATGAGTCTCTGTGGTAGCCTGCATGAATGCTAGTCTGGATGTGTGTGCATTCTTTGTGTGTGAGTGTGTGTGTGGTTGGGTGTGGGCGAGTGCACTAGTTAATTGTGATGTGTGCCGAGCTAGGTGTTGGGAGCTGTCCATGACAGTACTAGGGTAGTCAGTGTGTGTGTGTGTGTGTGTGTGTTGAGGTGTGAGAAGTGGAGGAGACAGGGAGGGCGGTCCTGCCACGCCAACCCAGTTCAGAGGCGTCACAAACACTTTCTGTCCTTTAATAAGGGAGCTGTGCTCACGCTGGCAAGAGGCTAGACTGCCTCTGAATCACACACACACACGCACACACAGGGTAGTGAATGTGTGTCAGTGTCTGCATGTGTGTTAGGGTTAGGTCCAGGCTGGGGGGTTCCATGTGTAAACCTGAGGATAAACACAGTCACGTGTCTGCGTCTGTTTGAGCCTCCCATGACTGACAGAAGAAAACAAGGAAGTAGAGGTTTAGCCTGTGGAAATTTCTAGAAGGTGCTATTTGCTTCTGAATAGACCTGGAGGTATTTTCCTTTTCACCCATTCCCTCTTTCTCCCCCTCTCTTTCTGTCTCCCTGTTTCTGTTTCTCTCTATCTCTCTGTCTCTCTCTCTCTGTCTTTCTCTCTCTCTCTCTCTCTCTGTCTCTCTCTCTCTCTGTCTCTGTCTCTCTCAGTGTCTCCCTCTCATTGATGAGGTTGGTTTTGAACTCCCTACATCAGAAAGCGATGGGCTGGCTGTAGTAATGGGGGGAGGGGGGGGGGGGGGTGTTGTGAGATACCTCCTCCTTTCTGACTGTGAAAAATGGCCCCTGGTGGCCACCGTAGGGGCCATGGGGAGTGCTTTCACTGTGGCACAGCGACCAGCAATAATGTTTGGTTCCCATGCTAGCCGCTGTTTACCCAAGGCTATTTCTGGGGGCCATTTCTGTTGCCCCACGTCCCCCCACTGTTCTGGTCATGCCGCCCCCCTCCCTACTTTGCAAACTTCTCATCCTTCATCCCCCGTTTGTTTCCCCCCACACTCCTCTCTTCTTCTCATCCCCTCGGTCCCCCTGGAGCCCTCTGGGTTATGTGAACGGCCAGAGAGGGGGAGTGAGAAAAAGAGGAGGAGTAAGAGAAAGAGTGAGATAGAGGAAGAGGAGTGTGTGAAACAGGAAGCCAAGGGGCTGCTCTGCATTTAGCCTTAAAGAAGGTCACTGTAGAGGGATCCAAGGTTCTCCTTTACTGTTCCCAGGTATTACACGGTCCAGTGTGTGGGGATCTGTGTGTGGGCTGAGTGTGTAGATGTGGGTCAGCGGTGTGAGTTTGCGTGTGCGTGTGTGTGAAGTTTGAGGGGCCATGGTTTACGCTTGTGCTTCCTGGCCTGGCAGGCGTTCACACACAGCCCTGTAAAGTGCTACTTCCTGTCCACCCTCAGCTTCACATAACAATCTGACCACATCGCCTTCTTCCACAGTCCCTCCAGGCGGTGACGCCTGGATCCAGCTAGTCACTGCTGACCCCCCCTCCCCCACGGACATACCCTCTGACATGCACTCTCTCCCTCCCTTCTCTCATGCTATCTATCTCTGTCCACCCTCCTCCTTTCAGCTCTTTGGTAGTTTATCTCTCCATCCATCTTCCTTCCTCAGTTTTTTTTTCTTCTCCTCCTTCTGAACCGTAGTGGTGTTAGGGTCTTTATCCTCTCACCTACCCTCCCCAGATCCTCCCTCTGACTCCCCCCCCCGCCCTCCTCCCTCCTTCCTCCCCCCCCCCCCCCCCGCCCTCTCTCTCTAATCTGTGTGGCCTGTGTGTGACTCTCATCAGTAACTGAAGCCATAAACAAACCCTGGCTAATGTGTTGTAATCTCAACCCCGCAGCCACAACATGAAAGGAGGCAGCGTTTCATCGTAACAGTGCACTCAGGAATACGGAGAAAAAAAAACAACATCTTAAAATGTCCCCCCCTTTAAAATGTCCCCCCCCACCCCCCTCCCAAATGGGACTTTTAGTACCGGTGTTCTGAAGTTGTCAGTCCTCAACTTAGGGGCCAGATAGTGAAGACGCAGAGATATCTTGAGGAGTTCCATATTGCCCGGCTGTTCAAAGCGTTCCAGGCAGTGGGGGCTAATTGTGAGATTATCTGGAGAGTGTTTTCTGAAGACATCTCAGCTTTATGAGGCCGCGCTTTAATGTGGGTGATGATCAAGAGGTTCCTCTAGGTTTCCTGATGGTCAAACTCCCTCACCCTGTGATCAGGTTGCCTCTATCCTCTATCTTGGAATGCGCTGAGAGGCAGTGAAATGCACGTGTGTGAGCATCCATACAAACATCCCCACTGTACAGAGGCAGCCAGGAGGCAGGGAACCATGAGGGCCAACCAGTCCCCTCCTAGAGGCACTGCCTCATCCTAATACTGCCCTGCTCCAAAGCCAATAGGATTTACACCCACACAGACACCCTACACACCCTCACAGACACCCTACACACACAGACACCCTAGACACACACAGAGACACCCTACACACACACAGACACCCTACACACCCACACAGACACCCTACACACCCACACAGACACCCTACACACACACACACAGACACCCTACACACCCACACAGACACCCTACACACCCACACAAACACCCTACACACACACAGACACCCTACACACACACACAGACACCCTACACACACACACAGACACCCTACACACACAGACACCCTACACACACACACAGACACCCTACACACACACAAGACACCCTACACACAGACACCCTACACACACACAGACACCCTACACCCACACAGACACCCTACACACACACACAGCCACCCTACACACACACACAGACACCCTACACACCCACACAGACACCCTACACACCCACACAAACACCCTACACACACACAGACACCCTACACACACACAGACACCCTACACACACACACAGACACCCTACACACACAGACACCCTACACACACACACAGACACCCTACACACACACAAGACACCCTACACACAGACACCCTACACACACACAGACACCCTACACCCACACAGACACCCTACACACACACACAGCCACCCTACACACACACACAGACAACCTACACACACACACAGACACCCTACACACCCACACAGACACTCTACACACACACACACAGACACCCTACACGCCCACACAGACACCCTACACACACACACAGACACCCTACACACACACACACAGACACCCTACACACACACAGACACCCTACACACACACACAGACACCCTACACACACACAGACACCTTACACACACACACAGACACCCTACACACACACACAGACACCCTACACACACACACACAGACACCCTACACACCCACACAGACACCCTAAACACACACACAGACACCCTACACACACACACAGACACCCTACACACACAGACACCCTACACACACACACAGACACCCTACACACACACACAAGACACCCTACACACAGACACCCTACACACACACAGACACCCTACACACACACACAGACACCCTACACACACACAGACACCTTACACACACACACAGACACCCTACACACACACACAGACACCCTACACACACACACACAGACACCCTACACACCCACACAGACACCCTACACACCCACACAGACACCCTAAACACACACACAGACACCCTAAACACACACACAGACACCCTACACACACAGACACCCTACACACACACACAGACACCCTACACACACACACAAGACACCCTACACACAGACACCCTACACACACACAGACACCCTACACACACACACACAGACACCCTACACACAGACACCCTACACACACACACAGACAGCCTACACACACACACAGACACCCTACACACACACACAGACACCTTACACACACACACAGACACCCTACACACACACACAGACACCCTACACACACACACAAGACACCCTACACACCCACAGACACCCTACACACACACACACAGACACCCTACACACAGACACCCTACACACACACACAGACAGCCTACACACACACACAGACACCCTACACACACACACAGACACCTTACACACACACACAGACACCCTACACACACACAGACACCCTACACCCACACAGACACCCTACACACACAGACACCCTACACACACACACAGACACCCTACTCACACACACAGACACCCTACACACACACACACAGACACCCTACACACACACACAGACACCCTATACACACAGAGAGACACCCTACACACAGACACCCTACACACACACAGACACCCTACACACACACACACACACCCACACAGACAACATACACACACACACAGACACCCTACACACACACAGACACCCTACACACACACAGACACCCCACCTGACACACCCTACACACCCTACACACACCCTACACACACACACACACACCCTAAACACCCACACAGACACCCTACACACACACACAGATATCCTACACACCCACACAGACACCCTACACACACATACAGTGTGACAGACACCCTACACACACACACACACACACACACACACACACACACACAGACACCCTACACACACACACCCTAAACACCCACACAGACAACCTACACACACACACAGACACCCTACACACACACACACACACAGACACCCTACACACACACACAGACACCCTACACACACACACAGACACCCTACACACACACACAGACACCCTACACACACACAGACACCCTACACACACACACACAGACACCCTACACACACCTGACACACCCTGACACACCCTACACACACCCTACACACACACACCCTAAACACCCACACAGACACCCTACACACACACACAGATATCCTACACACCCACACAGACACCCTACACACACACAGACACCCTACACACACAGACACCCTACACACACAGACACCCTACACACACACACGCCACAAACACACTTCTTCTTAAGGGCAGACAAGAGTGATTTCCACACATACTAACACAGAAACACACCTGTGGTCAGCTAAGCGGGTCATGAGGAGTTTGGAAAACACTTCCCTGCACAAAGAGAGACTTTCAGACGAGGCTTTACGAGTCCCCTTGACTACACGCACACACATACACACACATACACACAGCTGATCCAGCGGATGTGGCTGGGTGAGAAGGGGAAAAAAAGGGGTGGGGTGGGGGGTGTATGGTCAGCGTCGGATCCAAGCAATTATTGAAGTGTCCAAACCAAATTCAGACAGCCATACTGGAGCCAGGCACACAGGCAGACAGACAGAGACACACCCTCACACACACACACACACTTACACAGTATTGCCACGATGCTATGACCTCTGGGACTTGTCATGGTAATTCACCTATGCCATAGAGAAGGGCTTTAAATGGGGAAATCCTCATTCTGATCCGACGGTAACAACCAGACTACCAGCTGGCCCTTGGCCTCCGGTTGAAAAGTAAAAAAAGCTTGATTCTGGACCTGAATGGTCTCTCCAAGTCCATCTAATACCAACATAATAAGGCTAGCATAGGGACAATGTCGGGGGCTAATCTTGGCTCTTTACGTGCTCTTTGTTAGGCACTTGTTCCGCCTGTGTGCAGGTAAGGCTTTTGTCAAAGGTTAAGCCCTGAGACTCAGACAGCCAGACAAGTTAATTAAAGTTTGTCTAGGATGAGGGCGCTTCCTGAACAGAGAAGCATCTTTAGAACATGGCCCGAGCTTTGTCACACAAACGGAATGTGGAACCTTCCGAAAGTTCCGTGATCCGATTCTAACGAACGACTTGATTTGACCATGCGGTTGTAAAACTGATGATTCTGGTTTACGAAAAAGTGTGAAATTAGCTTAGTAACAAGGCCAGCTGTGTTTCAGCTCCAGTACTGTTATTGGTACCAGAACAATGTTTTCACAGTAAAGCAGCATCATAAACAGAAAGTAAACCTGACTTCATGGACATTATATATATT
Source organism: Protosalanx chinensis (assembly GCA_030340685.1). Lineage (NCBI taxonomy): Eukaryota > Metazoa > Chordata > Actinopteri > Osmeriformes > Salangidae > Protosalanx > Protosalanx chinensis. The sequence goes on from CM059325.1 coordinate 8,284,720, forward strand.
TAAGTGATTTGAGAAGCCACCAACTGTGAAATTTCAGGTATGTACACCTTTACACTGGAATGTTATCGGTAAAAACCAAAATGCCAATTTATTTCTCACTAAGGAACGGGATTATACTCTTTTATTGTTTCCTTGTTTCCTCAGTGAAAAATTTGATAAGATGTGCAGCCCAGACACACACACACACACACACAGAACTCTTGCTACATGAAGTCGGTGGCGAGCGAGCGTGAGTGTGTGGGCGAGCGAGCGTGAGTGAGTGGGCGAGAGAGCTCAGTGGAGACAGGAGACAGAGGAGCTTTAAAAAGGTGGGGGGGGGGGGAACTGACGACTGAACGAAGAAACAGACAGCAGACGTGTTCTGAAGAAAAGGGGGGGGTGGGGGGGGGCGATCCCTCAGGGTGGACGAATGAACGAGAGAGAGAGAGAGAGAGAGAGAGAGGGGGAGAAGAAAGAGAGGGGGAGAAGAAAGAGAGGAGAAGAAAGAGAGGAGTCCAGAGGAGGAAGAGGAAGGAACAGACTCTTCTGTGTGTGTCTCCCTCCCTCCCTCTCTCTCTCTCTCTCTCTCTCTCTCTCCCTCTCTCTCTCCCTAGGCTGAAGTAATGTTCTGCACAGACCCGTTTTCCAAGGTCATCCTATGGCACTGTGTCCAGCTGTTTACATATTTAGTTTTACCCTTCCCCCCCCCCCCCCCCCCCCCCCATCCACTCTTTCTCTTTTTTATCTGTGACACTCGGGCAGATTATCACCAGGGGCAACAGATTAACCACAGAGAAAGACAGAAAAAATCTAAATGGGGAGGAGGGTGCCAAGATTCTAATCCTGCACATGCACATGCACACACACACACACACACACAGACACACACAGCCAACTATCACCTCATGGTCTCTCTCAAATCCACTGGAACACACTCACCATGTGTCAGTGGCTCCTGTGTTGGGCTGTGATAAATCAGGGATGGACAGGGACTCATGTTCCTCTGCGGGGTGTCAATGTGAGGCAGCAGGGGCTTCTCTGGGGGGGGGATCTTCCCCCAGTGCAGATCTTCCCCCAGCTTAGGGTGCACAGAGGCGGGCTAGCAGGTCGGGTTACTGGTCAGTTGGGCTGTGCTATGAAGAGTTAGCCTTTAGCCTCAGGCCCTGGCTTTGGGCAGGCTTATCACAGACGGGTTAATGAGGATTCATGTAGCCTAGCAGGAGGTGCTGGTAGGGGGGGTAGAAGTGGGGGGCTAGCCTGGCAGTCTGCCCTGGAGGAAGGTCCAGAGGAAAGATTATTGGGTCTCACAGGAAAAGCTACTGCCACTACCTATTCTATGAGGAGTTTATGAGTCTAAATGCTACAGTGCAAGGCATATGAGGCACTACACATGAGACTGTCCTAGGAATAGATGGGATTTCCAAGTGCTTAATGTGAGTTAAACCAGTGCAGTGATTTTGTTGTTGTTGTTGATTGGTTAAAAACAGCAACTTAAAAAAAACAAAAACATGACCTTATTTACTAAAGTTACCCATGGATACTTTAGTCTATGACGCAGGGCTGACCGTGTGCCCCCCCCCCCCCCCCCCATCTGCTGTTGCCAGGCTACGTACGTCAACTCACCATTGACTCATTCCACATGCCGCAGGAAGACACATGTCCCCTAGACTCTCTCCATGGTTTCAGCACCTTTCCCTGCGCTCCAGACACCATGTCCCATACCTCTCAATCATCCTCCTCTTCCCCCTCCTCTCATCCTCCTCTCATCCCCCGCTCTGCTCCCACAGGAGGCATATGGTGTGTGATGATGGGGTAGATATGCTAACACACACACAAACACACACGCACACAAACAAACACACACACAGGTGCATATGGTAATTGATGACAGGAGAGATAACACCAAATTCTCTCACAAATTGCTCCGGAGTCTCTTCGAAAGAAAGAAATGTCTCACATACACACACACACTCACTCACACAGACACACGGAGAGGGACACACACACAGAGACACACAAAACGATGAGAGAGAAAACAGCCCACAGACACATGTCAGGAGAGGGCATGTCACACACACACACACACACACACACACACACCCTTGCCCCATCCTTTGACCGGCGTCTGACCCTTGCAGGCCAGCAGCTGTTGGTCGTTTGAAGTCTCACTCTGAGGATCGCCTTTCACTTCCAGCCTCTTCAGCCAATATTATTTAAAGGAGAAAGAGACAGAGAGAGAGAGGGAGGGAAGGAGAGAAAGATAGAGAGACTCCAGCTGAATAACTCCCCTCTCCTTTCTCATCCTCTCCCCCCCTGCCTGCCTGTCTTTTGCCAAGGCACAGCTTGATATGCCCCCCCCCCCCCCCCCCCCCCCCCGCGCTATATTTGTGAGTGTGCGTCTGTACAGGTATTCACAAGAACCCCTTGCACTTTTGCACCTTACACACGTCACACACTCTTTAAATCAGACGTGACACTAACAAGATTCAACATAGTTACACTTTGTTAGACTGGCACACTGACACTCCTCAAACATAAACACACACACGCACGCACACACTAATGGGTTTTTGAAAAGAGCAGGGCTCTTGTTTGGAGGTGAAAAGGTGAGGTGTTGAGTGTGTGTGAGTGTGTGTGTGTGTGAGGCAGATGGAGGCAGACGGCTGGGCTTAAGGGGACACAGTAGAACTCCCAGCCTCTCCGTCTGATAAATGAAGCCATCACATGACAGAGAAACTGGCCACAGGCTGACCTGAGGCACTAAGTCACACACATGCAAACACAAACTAGCAACACACACTCAGATGCGCTCGTATACACACACACAGACACGCATACCCCCCCCCAAACCCCCCCCCCCCCCCCACTCAACTCACCCTCTTGACTGAGTGACAGATAGACAGAAGGCATCTTGTCAACCCCCCCCCCCCCCCACCTCTCTCTCCAGCCCTTTAGTGGTGCAGAGCTCTTAAAGCCACTGCCTCCAGTGTGCGCGCTCAGTGAAGTGATAACAAGAGAGAGACGGAGAGAGAGAGAGAGAGAGAGACACTGCCCTGAGCCATCTTAGTCAGTTAGGGAAGGCACACATGCACGCACGTCCACACAATGGGGTGCGGAGAGTCCTAAACAAACCTCTTCTTCAGGGAAGAAAAGGGGACAAGTCCTGCCTTGCTGTCACATGTGGCTGACCACCTATGACCCCCCCCCCCCCCCCCCCCCCCCCCCACCTCCCCACCGAACCCCAAAACACACAAACGCTCTCCACGACTAACACTCGGTTCCAGCCATGTGCCTCTGGGTAGTGGGACGATTGCCTGTTTCTTTGGACATGGTGGTGCACATGGCCACGCCTCTTTCCAACCAACATGAGTGGTATGTAAACACACACAGTACACACACAGACACACACACACACAGACACACATACAATAGACACGTATCCAATACATACACACATGTTTAGCTTTCCCTGGGAGGTATAGTGGCACACACAAACATCTCCAGTGACCCGCCAACTCTGTTGTTGCCCAGGGGGTTTTCATCCGTAAGTTCAAGTGGAGTTGAAAGGTGAGGAGGGGTCGAGGGTGGCGGAGGCGATGTGGGGAGAGAGCGGGACGGTGACTAAGTGTGTGTGAGCACACTAGATTGTCGCGTCGTACTAGAATGCGCCTGTCCTCTTGGCGGACGACTGCGTTTGCAAAAAAACACGGGATGACATCGGTATCCATTTCCACATTTATTCGTTTAGCAAAAAGATACGCAGCAAAGCGACCTTCAGACTTCAGACAGAGGCAGGGTACGGGAGCGTGTGCTGACACACACACACAACGCACTCTATTTCCAGTAGTGTGCTCTGATGGTCTGGCTTCCTCTCTCAACACCCCTATAAAGATGACAAGACCCTGGGATCAAAGTGCTGCCCCCCTCACCCCCCCCCCCCCCCCAACCCCGGTTCTTCTGGGGTCACAGCCCGCCAGGGACTGACCCCCCCCCCCCCACACACACACACACACACACGCGCACACACACACGCACAGCAGTCCTGGGCCTGTTAAAACCCACTCCAGCTACACATTCTTCCCCATCAAAGGTACAAAGAAAATCATCTTTTCACAAACACAAGGTCACCTTTAAGGACCCAGAGTGCTATTCCAAACATGTGACCTACGATGAGAAAAGCCCAAGACCAGGTGACTGGTGGGGAAAGGTTTAAAAAGAAATACGAAGGTTGTCCTTATTTGTCACGTAAAATTATCTAGAAACTGCACGCTTATACGCCTCTTTTTTTAACCCTAACCCACTGTCTGTCGACCTCAGCGGCGGGGTTAACCCAGGTTCAGACAGATTCATGAAGCTCTACGGAAACGTGACGTGGTGAGTCAAGATGGTGGATCGGACACGAGGACTCCAGTCAGGCTCTCTGGGAGCGGAAGAGTGAAAAAAATGAAAAAAACTGACAAGAAGCGCAATGAGACTTTGGCACTTGAGGAGCGACATGGTCTAATGGAGAAGACATGCTACCTGAGTGTGCTCCTCCTGCCAAAGCCATAGCTTGCACACACACTACTCCCTGTCAAGGCCATTTCCAGCTTAGCGTGCGAGAGTGTGTGAGTGTGGGTCTGTGTGAGCGCTTTTACAGTTGCGGTATGAGAAAATACCGTGTTTGTGCGTCCCTGAAGGGCGAGAGGGTGTGACTTTTCTGACGTGGCCGACCCCTTAACTTGAACTTTTGAACCCTCGGTTTTGGAACAGTTGCGAGGGGATATTTCTAGGGTTTTGATCCATGGAGTCGTTTTTCGACCATCTACAAATCAAGTCAATGTCAGACAACAAACAAATTATTTTATGTTTGTGAGAATTTGTCTTGTAATGATTGAGAAATGCCATCAAAAGAATATAAATGTCATTTTGTAACAATATAAAATCCTATCCTACTCCAAAACCCAGAAGACCCATTGCTCAAAGTTGCGTTCCTGGACACAACAATGACAGATTAGCCACTGGAGACAGATCATCATTCTGCAGTGACACAATCAAGTTGTGAAGTCAAATTAGGGGCGAGAGAGTAATAAAAGAACTGTGTCTCATCTGGACACATCTAGGTGTGTGAGATGAGACCTTTTCCTGCACACACACACATACCACTCACACACACACACACACTGAGTGTGAGTCATGGCTACCCTGACAGGTTGCGGACACAGGTCCAGGGGCACCTCAGAGGGTGCAAGCCTCCCAAACACAGAGACAGAGAGAAAGACAGAGAGAGAGAGAGACAGAGAGAGAGAGACATACAGAGAGAGAGAGACAGAGAGAGAGAGAGACAGAGAGAGAGAGACAGAGAGAGAGACAGATAGAGAGAGATAGACAGAGAGAGAGAGAGAGAGAGAGACAGAGAAAGACAAAGAGAGAGAGAGACAGAGAGAGTGACAGAGAGAGAGAGAGAGACAGAGAGAGACAGAGAGAGACAGAGAGACAGAGAGAGTGACAGAGAGAGAGAGAGAGACAGAGAGAGACAGAGAGAGACAGAGAGAAACAGAGAGAGAAAGTGAGAGACACAGAAAGAGAGACAGGAAGAGAGAGAAAGAGAGAGACGGAGAGTGTGAGGGGGGAGGACGCAATCGAGCTAAGTGCCTAGGTGTGAGCGCAGGCACTCGACGAGTGCAGCAGCGAGTGCTTCTGACACAAAATGGCTGCCAGGCACAGGCTGCCACAGCAAAAGTGGAGGCAGAAAACTGGCCATTATTCTACTGATATTCTATTGATATCTTGTCAGTCAAGTGGTCAACAGGACCTTCTGGTGAGCAGTCGGACTGGTCACAAACTGTTTCTTGAATTTAAGAGGGGGGAAAAAAAACAGATTTATATGTATCATCTGGATTTTAATGGTGGGGGTTTAGGTCTAGCTAGCAATAAAGTAAAGTGGATGGCAATAAATTCTGTTTTGTCATTCAGTTCATCGTGACACTTCCTTTGATGAACCCATTTGTATGAATCTAGTATGCATCATGATGAATGTTGATGTTATCTTAGCCTCCAGCGCTACACTCTCCCAGAGATCTAATGCTCTGGCTAGGTCCATTAGCTCACAGGCGCTAATGCCTCAGATTAGAGACGGATCAAAGTCACAGGGTGTTGAGTGGGTTAGGATCCACCACACAGACACACACGCACGCACACACACACACACACTCTCACACACACACACGCACACACTCTCTCTTCCTCGTCTACATTTTCCTCTAACACCACCGAGCAAGGATCTCTCTCTCTCTCTCTCTCTCTCTCTCTCTCTCTCTCTCTCTCTCGCTGAATAACATGTACACTTTCCCTTCCTAATCCAGTCAACGAGGTCGGCCTAATCTGCTCATTTGCCTCGGACGTGTTGGGTGGACCCTCCAATCCCATAAACATGGCCACCAGGGAGCT
>CM059325.1:8291627-8304127 GCA_030340685.1 Protosalanx chinensis
TGTGTGATCCAGTGTAATGATCCAGTGAGGGTGTTTGATCCAGTGTAATGATCCAGTGAGGGTGTGTGATCCAGTGTAATGATCCAGTGAGGGTGTTTGATCCAGTGTAATGATCCAGTGAGGGTGTGTGATCCAGTGTAATGATCCAGTGAGGGTGTGTGATCCAGTGAGGGTGTGTGATCCAGTGTAATAATCCAGTGAGGGTGTGTGATCCAGTGAGGGTGTGTGATCCAGTGTAATGATCCAGTGAGGGTGTGTGATCCATTTTAATGATCAGTGAGGGTGTGTGATCCAGTGAGGGTGTGTGATCCAGTGAGGGTGTGTGATCCAGTGAGGGTGTGTGATCCAGTGTAATGATCCAGTGAGGGTGTGTGATCCAGTTCCAGCCTCACCTGCGACAGCCACTCCTCATCCTCCTGCCCGCTGTGGTCCGAGGACAGACTGTCGTACGACTCGTGGCGCGTGATTGGCCCGGGGCTTCCAGGGGGAACCACTGTGAACACAGATCAGGGACAGTGAGCGTACAGGAGGGTTTGTTCTGGTGAGGGGTGAGGGAGGAGGGGGAAGAGGGGAGGGCGGAGAGGGTGCAGGGAGAGACAGAGAGTGGACAGTTTGAGTGTGTGAGCGTCGTTTCTTTTTACGCTCGTGCTGCTGAGTGAGAGGGAAGAACACAGGAGAAAGGCCATGTGGGCATGTGCGTGCCTGAGTGTGTGAAAGAGCATGTGTAAGTGTGAGTGAAAGAGAACATGTGTGTGTGCGCCCGTGTGTGTGAAGCCCGTCAGCGCCACAGCAGAGAGCGAGAGAGAGAGAGAGAGAGAGAGACAGAGACAGAGACAGAGAGACAGAAAGCAGCAATGTTCAGACAGATGGAGCACTTGCAGGCTTGAATAAGCAAGTGTGGAGAATGAGGCCTAATGTGCAGAATCAGTCCTTCTCTGCTGCCACCTCGGGGCTTCGCGCCTGCCTCTGCGGTGGATTAGTTTAACGCGGGAAAGACTAATAAAGTTGTCAAGTTCTCATCTGGAGCGCACAAGGCACTGCTGTCTATTTCCCCTCTCTCACTCACCCCCTCTCTATATCTTTATCCCTGTCTCTCCCTCTCTCTCCCTCCCTCTCTCTCTCTCTCTCTCTTCCTCTCTCTCTCTCTCCCCCTGGTGTTTACCTCTGGTGCATAATCCATCTCCCTTCTTGATATATTGAACGTTCTTTCTCTAGAGTGTAAACCAGGTGCTCAGACACTCCCAGAAGGCCTTGCTGTCAGTCAGGAAAGGACACGAATATCAGCGGATTTTTTTTTTTACAATAATAATCTGTCGTCTCATACTACTGACGCTCCATAACCGGAATTCCCTTCCCACCCTGCCCTCACCACCCCTCCCCACCCCCGTCTTTTAGATACGAGAATCACGGGGTGCACCCCTTCTTCAGTGTTTTAGAGTGTGTACGTGTGGGCGTGTCTGCCTTTTAGCGCGGCCACAGTGAGGGGGGGGGGTTCCTAGGCAGACCCTTTGATACCCTCATGTTGCTCTCTAATGGGGAGAAGAACAAAGCAGGCTTGTGTTACTTATTAAACAAAATCACAACTCCACTCCAACCCCCCCCCACCCCCCCACACTCCTCCCCCCTCCTTCCTTCTGTACTCTCTTCTTCACTCCTGCTCTCTGACCCTTGGGGCCAATAGCTGTTCCCTAATTAATTATTGATGCTTTCGAGCAGTTGCTGGCTCGCTGGATCAAGTTTCCGCAGGGCTGGGGAAGAGGATGGAGGGAGGAGGGTGGCTGGGGCAAGGGGCTGGGGAAGAGGATGGAGGGAGGAGGGTGGCTGGGGCGATGCCTCACTGGCCTGGGAGTGAGAGCTGGACAGGCTGAGGGGGGGGAGGAGGAGGTGGTCATCCCCAAGGGTCAAGCAGAGACAGACCAGTGTGTGTGTGTGTGGACTGCATGTGTGTGTGTGTGTGTGTGTGTGTGTGTGAGAGAGTGTGTGAGAGAGTGTGTGAGTGTGTGTTGCGTGAGTGTTGTGTGTGTGAGTGTGTTGTGTGTGTGTGAGTGTGTTGTGTGAGTGTGTTGTGTTGAGTGGGTGTGTGTGTGTGAGTGTTGTGTTGTGTTGAGTGTGTGAGTGGTGTGTGTGTGTGTGTGGGGGGGGTGAGTGTTGTGTGTGTGTTGTGTTGAGTGTGTGTGTGTGGGTGGGAGAGTGTGTGTGTGGGTGTGTGTGTTGTGTTGTGTGTGTGAGTGTGTGTACACCTGATGTGTGTGGATAGACAGTCCCTCTGTCTAGCCTGCTTTTACAGCCATCATTACTGACTCTCTAAAAGGACATAAGTCAACGTCATTCGATCACAGCGCTCAGGGAATCCTGGAAGGCACATATGACTGAGCTAACATTTCACTCTCTTTGATAGCTAAAATATCGCTCAAACGAGTGAAAAACAGCACTCTAAAATTAGGAGCGTATTTCTGTCTAGCAGCAACGCAAAAAAAGAAACACTTCCTAATCAAACTGAGATGACTTAATTGCATAAGTGATGGTTGACGGCACATATTCTCATCTGTGATCAGATCTGGATCAGGTGCGACAAGCACCTTCTCATATACAAACAAGCCTCCTTGTTGACACGGTCCACAAATCTGATTGGTGTTTGTCTTTTTGGAGCCCCACCCTGATCTGCTGACACAGTGTCTCGTGGCACCGTCTGCATCAGGAAGCATCTGTTCCTGAACTACAACAGGAAGCGCTCGTTGGGCTTCCTGTTAGTTGGGTCAGCGGAGCAGGACGCCACGCAGGGCTCAAGGCCAGGAGGGGGGCCCAGGGAGGGGGGCCCAGGGAGGGGGGCGCTCGCCCTGCAGGTGCAGCAAGTGGAACAAGAACAAAGCGGAGGGCAGGCCAGGTATTGATTGGGACTGACCTCACCCCCCTGGTCAGGGGATGATCTCCTGGGAGAGATAAGGGTTAACGATCTGAACAAGACCAGGAGGTGGAGGTGGGGGGATGGTGGTCAAGGGGGGGGCTGCCTTATTGTCTGGCTTGTTCCTTCTGTTCCACCTCCATCTTTCCCTCTCTCCCTCTCCCCTCTCTCTCCCTCCCTCTCTCTCTCCCTCCCTTCCTTCCTTCCTTCCTCCCTCCCTCTCTCTCTCTCTCTCTCCCTCCCTCCCTCCCTCCCTCCCTCCTTTTCTCCCCCCCTCTCTCTCCCTCCCTCCCTCCCTCTCCCTCCCTCCCTCCCTCCCTCTCCCTCCCTCCCTCCCTCCCTCCCTCTCTTTTCATCCTCCTTGAGTGGCAGCCAGACAGGTGTGCGACGCGCGTCGCCACGGCAACGTGACTGATGGCTTCCCCTCGTCGGGACAATGGCTCTCTTCTTCATCCTCAGAAGCAGACCCAGCCATGGCGCCAAGGTTTCTCTTTACCAAACACCCACTGGTCCAGAACCTCTCTGCCCTCTCAGCCCCTCTCAGGCAATTAGAGCTATTGACGAGCCAATGGGCCGCTGTCAAGGAGCAGAAACCCTCAAGAGACTGGCCAGTCAGCCTTCACAATTAGTACATTCTGATGGGTAAGGGGAGAGACGAGGGCCAAAATGCACCTCTGTCACCGCCAATGCAGCTCAATGGAGCAGCCAGAGAGCCGGGAGGTAAATTATTCACTGCCTGTTTACCTCAGCAAAATTTGCGGCGGTGGAAGGAGGTGTTTGAGTACATACTGTGGACAGCCAAGCAAATATGACCACCACGCTTTCAGAAGAAATGTTAAAACGTGGAAAAAACAAGCCACATGTTTTAAGATGAAATATAGAGCAAATTAAGTTAAAAAAGAAGACTCACATTCCTCTAAAAGTGAACTTGTGTTATTCTAAGGAACAAACCGCTGTTTGAACTGGAACTCAGCTCCATCAAACGACACCATTCATTCTATTTCTGACTCCTGGACGAGTTTCTTTTCGCTGGGTGATCAGCCATAGTTATTAAGGATTCCCTGAGCACTCTGGACTGAAACAGTGTTCATGAAGCCAGCAGCTTCTCACTTTTCTCCTCTACATGTGTGTTTGTCCTCATGCTTCCCTGTGTGTGTGTGTGTGTGTACGTGTGTGTGTGTGTGTGTGTGCACTCCTCTGCATTTGTGTGCGGTACACACCTACTCTAGTGTGTGCGTATGTCCTTGTGTCTCTTCCTCGTGTGCGTGTGTGTGTGTGGCTCTTATCATCCTCCGCAGCGCTGCAGCAGTGTTCCCCCTGGTCTGAGTGGTGCCAGGGCCCAGGGCAGATGGACAGTGGAGATAGTGACCATGAAGTGGCGCCACCCCTGCTTCTATCACCGGCCCTGCAGGCTCCGGCTGGGCTGACCCCGCGCTCCCCGCATGCTGCATATTTAATCAGCCGGGTCATCCAATATAGAGCCACGAGACTGGCCGGCCGTCAATCACCTCGCAACTCAACCTCCCTGCGTTTCTTCAGAGAAAGTTCCGCCCCCCCCGGCAGAAGGAGCGGGTGAGTAGCGACTCGGAGGAGAAGACGATGTGAGCAGGGTAATGATTTGTGTTGCACGGCGCACCGATCCGCTCTCTCTCTCTCTCTCTCTCTCTACTTTGCTGGCTGGCGGTGTCTCTCGCTCGCTCGCGGCGTTATCTGTAGGCACTTTCACCTTCTCCATTTCCCTCCTTGTCTTTCCGTTTGCCCTCTCCCTTTCCCTCCCGTCACACTCTCCTCCCTCGTTGTTGACGCCGGGGTCATATCGGCTATGTAAACGAGACCCTGATAACGTGGTGTGTTTTGTGGGTGGGTGAGGGAGGAGGGAGGGAGGGAGAGGAGGGAGAGGAGGGAGGGAGGGAGGGAGAGGAGGGAGAGGAGGGAGGGAGGGAGGGAGAGGAGGGAGGGAGGGAGGGAGGGAGAGGAGGGAGGGAGACGGGTCAGTCTTGTCATCCTCCACAGTGCCCTGCTCTTTACGCTTCACCAGAGCTCCAGAACATAGGAGCCGTGTTGAGGCGTAAATCACCCCTCTGGTGGAAGAATTCCTCTGCCTGGATCGCTTCTCCTCCTCCTCTCCTCCTCCTCTCCTCCTCCTCTCCTCTCTCAACCTCCCTCCCCTCCTCCTCCTCTCCTTCTCCTCCTCCTCGTCCTCCTCCTCTGCTAAGCCTGCCCTGGAGAGCAGATGACCTCTTCTTGTTGTGAAACAGGATGTTGGGAAGCACATGCTCGGGTGCGGAGGAATGGGAGAGATGGGAGGTGGCACGACCCGGCGAGCCGTGGTGAGCAGGGAGGGAGGACGGTGCCCGCGGGGGGGGGGGGGGGGGGGGGGGGGAGATGCGCATATCCTCCTGACCTCAGAGTGGGATCGGAGGGGGTTGGTGCCTATGAGAGATCATAGGGACGATATTTAGCTTTTTTTGTTAATTGGATATAATGTTCACGCTATGAACCTCTCATCACGCTCCCCTTCTCTGCCCCTATCGCTGATGTGAGTCACACAAAACCAAGTGCCCGGCCTGTCACACCAACATGCCCTTCATCGCTCTGACACTAGGAAGGCTATTAGAAGTCATTTCAGGAAAGTCTCCTACCCGTTAGGCCGCGGGGGGCTGGGGGGGGCTGGGTGAAGCGGGCGGATGTGAGAGGGAGCAGGACCAGAGACTCGCCCCGCAGCCCCCCGTCAGGAGCTAATTATCATCGTAACGTTTGTGATTACCCTGCTAGCGCAACAATGCCCACTTCTTTCGGGGGGATGGGTTGCATGTGTGGTCATCTGTGTGCACCCCGTGCCCCCTCCCCCCTCCCCCACCTCTAACCCCCCACCCCGAGGAGTGGCCTTTCGGATGTCAACCTGAAGTGCTTTTCTGCTCTTTGTACTCGTTATCTAATTAGAGCTGCTGCTGCTAATTGGCGGGTGGCCTGGATGGCCGCCGCAGCGTCCATGCCCCCTCCTGGGCACTTTAGCATGACGCTACGGCGGCGGGCACCACGCGGAACGAAGAGCTGATGGTGGGTCTGATAAGGGGGCTGAGGTCCTCGCTTGCAGCCGAGATGGCTTATCTTTCTCGGGGGACCTTAAAGGGCAGAAGGAAGTAGAGGCTGCTGACTGAAAGCATCCCTGCTCAGCATGTGGCACCAATAAGAGGGGTGAAGACAATCTCCCACTGAGAGGAAAACACCAGAAAATCATACGGGCAACGCTTTGAGCGCCCCCAGGCTCTGATGGGACACACGTACAGACATGTATACACGCACACACAACACACACACACACACGGACAGCCGCATACATTCAAATCTATACCGTCTCTCTCTCTCTCTCTCTTGCACTTTCTCTCTCTCTCCGTCTCGCTCTTTTTCCCTCTCTCTGTCTCTCTCTGTCTGTCTCTGTCACTCTGTGTGTCTCTCTAGCTCTGTCTTTCTCTGTCTCTGTCTCTCTGTGTGGCTCTCTCTCTCTGTCTCTGTCTCTCTGTCTCTCTGTGTCTTTGTCTCTCTCTGTCTCTCTGTGTGGCTCTCTCTCTCTGTCTCTGTCTCTCTGTGTGGCTCTCTCTCTCTGTCTCTGTCCTCTCTGTCTCTCTGTGTCTTTGTCTCTCTCTGTCTCTCTGTGTGGCTCTCTCTCTCTGTCTCTCTGTCTCTCTCTCTCTCTCTCTCTCTCTCTGTCTCTCTCTGTCTTTGTCTCTCTCTGTCTCTCTGTGTGGCTCTCTCTCTCTGTCTCTCTCTCTCTGTCTCTCTATGCACATCCACAGGTGTGAGTGTTCACAGCACTTACGTCCAGCCAGCAGGTACTGGTAGTGCTGCACCTGGTCTGAGGCCTGTACCAGGGGTGGCTGGTGTTGAACGGTGGCTGGAGCTACGTTCCACTGCGGCGTCCTGCCCCCGCAAACAAACGCGACAAAGTCAGTTTGTGGAAAGGCGAACATCAGATGCTCCAGGATGCATGGAACATGTCCCCCTGCTGGGCTCAAATGGAGTCCCCCCCCCCACCCCCCTCCCTCCCTCCTCCAGAGCAGCCACAGCCGCTCACGTATGTAATGTGTCTGCTGTGTGGACTGAGTGCCATGTGTTCTGGAACCACAGCACGTCTGATCACAGGGAAACATGTTGTGACATCGCTTCATTGGATCTTTTCCCTCTGGCTTCCCATGGAAATGTCCGGTATCCTAAATAATTACCATTGCATTGCCTCCAAACTATTTAAGACAACGTATCAACGTCAAGGGGAGGAATCTGCACATAACAGTACAGCAGGCAAACTCCCCCTTACGCAACGTACAATGAGTACTTCTATATGCTTTCTACAGATGTATTAACATTTGAGTACATGTCAGATTGAACTTCCAGGAGCTAGAGTATTGAAAGGTAAAAGAGTTAGCGAGCATGTTGTGGACCTTCAGTGAGAACATGCTGGAACATGATGAGGTGTGTTAGCAGAGCTGCACCTGGCTAGAGTCCAGCAGGCACGAGGACAGGTGCTCAGCTCCAGAGGGGTGTCGTCACTGATCTTCTGCGCCGTGCTGATTGGACGGGGTCCAGGACGTGCTCCACCAGGTTGCCGTAACAACTAAGAATGTAAAAGGAGTCCGACACCGACTGCCGGATTGGTCTGTTGACGGGGGTCAAAGGGGTCAAAGTTCACAGGTTTCAAGGTTAGTCCAATTCCTTCTAAAACAACGTATTGATGTCGCAAAGGAAAACATCAAGTTTTTTTTTCTTTTCTAGAAACTAGGAGGGTAATTTGGCCACGAACAACATAGCTGTGGAAGTAATCCCAGTGTGGCTCGTTATAAAGGCGGTAAAACATTAACAGAGGTCGTGTCCTCAGCGTATGGCCTGTCGTTATGACTTAACCTCTGTGTTTTGACTGCTTGAGAGCATGGCTGTTATGTGGTGACCTTTATGTTGCGTCTGCGCAGGGGGGCTTAAGATGGGGTAAACATACTGTTACGACCCCAAACACACACAAAACACACACACACACCTTTCTCCCTTTTCATGGTGGGGTTGGTGATGAACCAGGAGCGAGAACAGGCGAATACAGCAGCGACACAGAACTCCCCTCCGCTGGACTTGCTAGGAGAGATCTGAGGAGGAGGCTTCCCTTTGCTTTAAAGAGAAAACAGAGGAGAGAGAGAGAGAGGCTGAGTATGACAGGCTAGGACAGAGAGAGACCAGAGGGCTGGGTTGGTGAATAAGAACAAGCTGTGGTGGAGAGTTGGCTGAACAGAGGATGTGTTCCACAAGACTGATTTTTTCTCTCCAAAATGAACACCACGACATATGTGAACCCAAAAAATATCAAAAAACAGACAAACATCCACACAATTACATCTCATGCAAATTAGCAACAGAAACGGGAAATAAGAAAGAAAGAAAAAAAAATCATACAACTTGAGAAGTCCCCAAAAAAGATAATGCATAATGTGAACTAAAACCTCCTTATTTCTGGTTTACACCCATGATTTATGTGTCGTATTAAGATGATAACCAGAACCAGACATCTTCAGACTTTAATCCTCAGAAAACGTCTCAGATTTAATTAGCTGCAATATACTTTATAACCTTCCTCATCCTTTCCCCGTACACAAAGCTGAAAGCGCCTGCTTGGACAGGCTGCATATGTGGAAGTGATCATCATCGTGGATCACAGTAACGCCAGCCTGGAGTTCAGCTGAAGAGGATGTCGATGTGGCTTGTAGCACATGAACCACGTTGATCTATATCCTTCCTTTCTCATACATACAAACCACCACAGGACTGGGGGTTTTATGTACTGTGCTGTGTTAAGTGAGTGTGTGTTATTTCCATGAGTGTCTGCGTACATACATGGTGATAAGTATGAAGAGCCAAACCCTGAACTCACACTGAACATGCTGAACACACTGAACACACAGAACACGCTGAAAACGCTGAACACACACTGAACACACTGAACATACAGAACACACTGAACACGCTGAACACACCGAACACACTGAACACACACTGAACACACAGAACACACTGAACACACAGAACACACTGAACACACAGAACACACTGAACACACTGAACACACACTGAACACACACTGAACACACACAGAACACACTGAACACACAGAACACGCTGAACACACAGAACACACTGAACACACAGAACACACTGAACATGCTGAACACACTGAACACACTGAACACACAGAACACACTGAACACACTGAACACGCTGAACCTGCTGAACACACTGAACACAATGAACACACTGAACACAATGAACATACTGAACACACACTGAACACACAGAACACACGCTGAACACACAGAAGACACAGAACACGCTGAACACACACTGAACACACAGAACACACTGAACACACACTGAACACGCTGAACACACTGAACACACACTGAACACACAGAACACACTGAACATACAGAACACGCTTAACACACAGAACACACTGAACACACCGAACACACCGAACACACATTGAACACACTGAACACACACTGAACACACACTGAACACACTGAACACACTGAACACACAGAACACACTGAACACACACTGAACATACACAGAACACACAGAACACACTGAACATGCTTAACACACTGAACACACTGAACACACCGTACACACATTGAACACACAGAACACACTGAACACACACTGAACACACAGAACACACTAAACACGCTTAACACACTGAACACGCTTAACACACTGAACACACACTGAACACACACGCCTGCTGTAATGATGATCACTCGCTCAAACATGCTCCTCATCTTTTCCATCCCCCCAGCTGCTCTCACTCCCACCCTCACTTCCACTTAGCTGTTTGAGAGAATTTATTGGTAGTTATTGGATTATTCAGCATGTCAGGGACCGCTTGAATGAAAGTGAACACAGATATGGCTCTCTGCTGTGATAGCAAGCTCCCATATGGAACTGATCAGAAAACAGTAGCTAAAATCTGGTATTAATTGTCCAACATAGTAACCGACCTGGACAGTAAAAACACAGACCGCTCAGCCGACACAGAGGGTCTGAGTGAGGCAGCTCCACACCGTCCCAAAGGGGCGCTTAACCTTGACCCAGGGAAACCTCCCAAATATACAGGGCAGCATGCACTCACGCGAGCCCTTGTGCACATGTGGATGCATCTACACACACAAAATACCTCTCATTCATACGCATAACACAATGAACACACAGAACACACAATGAACACACTGAACACACTGAACACACTGAACACACAGAACACACTGAAACACACTAGAACACGCTGAACACACTGAACACACAGAACACACGCTGAACACACAGAACACACTGAACATACTGAACACACACTGACCACACACTGAGGCACACTGAACACACAGAACACACGCTGAACACACAGAACACACTGAACACGCTGAACACACACAGAACACACACTGAACACGCTGAACACACAGAACACACTGAACACCCTGAACACACAGAACACACTGAACACCCTGAACACACACTGAACACACAGAACACACTGAACACAGTAGCTAAAATCTACGCACGTCTATGACGTCTACGTCTATACGCAGGCCAATGGAAATAGTTAGACATCCCCTGCAGGGATGTAAAACAAAATATTTAACAAAATCATACGCAAATACATTTTCGTATGATTATATTTGGAATTTTGTCGGTGTTCTCCACAGCTCCTCTCATGTACTGAGCAGGTCTGTGCACTGTCCCAGCAGTTGAACTCTGCCTCGCACGCCCTGCCTGACACACTAATAGGTGTTGAATGACCTGTTGCCGGCATGAACTCTCACTCCTTCGCTTCCCTTCAAACTGTCAGCAGCTCGTAAATTACTCCCAGGACGCAGGAAGATGTTGATATCTTTGTTTAACCGACACTATGAGGAAAAAGGGATGGGGAATAGAAGTAGGGGAGAACAGGGAGACCCAGACAAGGCCTGGGACGTGTATTTATTAGTGTTGGACGTGAGGGAGGGGGAGGCTAAATGACCACATATCTACAGTAAGCAGTGGCCTGTGGAAAGAGATGGAGTGAGAGATAGGCAACAGTCAGTACATTACTTTGGCTAACGCCAGGGCGCTCCCCCCCCAGCCCCCGCTCCTCCTCAGGTCTGTTTGTCTGTCACCGTCTCCAGGAGATACACAGACAAACCCAGAGGAGGTCCAGAGGTCAAGGTCAGCCGGTGCAGGCTGACGACCTCTCCTCACTCCTTCTCTTTCAGCCTCCTTCTCTCCTGCTCCCTCCTGCTGGTATCTCCTATCCCTCCAAAAATATAACATCCATTCTTCAGGGTATCACTGATGTGATGAAAGATAGAAAAGTCAAATCATATAAAAAAATATTATATAACTCTAGTTTAAAGGTGGCGAATGGTTGGGGATTTGGGGACTGTGGTAACTGGGAACCACAAGACATCATATGAGCCCACTTCACTGCCCTGCAGAGCCTGTGGCTGTTCGGGGTGGGTGGAGGGACTGAGGTAGGGGGGGTGGGGGTGGGGGCGATGGAACCATATTCCCATTGGGGCTGAGAGGGAGTGCCACAAAGTCTGGGGTATTTCTCTGGTGAAGTGTTTGATCCCTCCGAGTCTCCCGGTGTTCTCTCTCCGTTGCTATAAAACATGTGAAATCCTCAAAGCTGTGTGGTCAAGCCGGTTTCAATAAGCCAGGAAACACAAATCCTATTCCAGAGTGCACTGACGTCCGTTCTTCGCTGGGTAAAATATCCCGACTGACGAATTTGCCACACGGCAGTGTGTGTGTGTGTGTGTGTGGTGTGTGTGGTGTAACGGAAGATATCCCTCTGCTACCCTGTGTTGTCTTTGGACAGAGTCTGGACTCGAAAACTAAATCTAGGAATAACAATGTTTAAAAGGGACATGTTTTCATATCACAGTAGTGGAGGTTCAATGACAAATTAGAATGTAAACGATCGGAAAGGCACATGACTGAAGCCAGGAAAAAAGTCTGGCCTTGTTACTAATACTGTATCTAGAACACACAAGTTCAAACTAACACTGTAACACACACTTGTGTGCACACACACCGTCGCGTGTGACAAGATCCTTTAATGGACTTCACTCGCTGTGGCCCCCGGGGCTGATCAGCTGGACCTGGGTCACTGCTGTACACCCCACACCACTCAGATTCCAGCTCACATCGCTCCCCAGCAGAACCACCACAGACGTTTATTCATCTGCGTTTTTACATCATTCTTTCCCTCTCAGTGTCCACTCCAAGTGGACTGAAAGTGTGGAGCTTCCTGGCCCTGCGTCGGAGGCCAGACTGGAGCAGACAGACCTTAACTCTGGACACCATATGGAGAAGAGGAAGCTTTCAGGGAGTGTTGGGGGGGGGGGGGGGGGGGGGAATTGGCAATGGGCAGTGAGTTACAAAAAATAAATGTAACCCAATATCAATAAATTATGAAACATAAATAAACCGAGTAGGAAGAGAGAGGAGAGATGAATGTCACTAAACAGAAGCCAAACCACGTTCCCCCCCCCCTCCACCCCCCCCCCCCCACCCC